>APFE031415200.1:0-60990 GCA_000404065.3 Pinus taeda | reverse complement strand
TGTTTGGAGTAGCGAAACCCTAGAATCCAAAGCTCTGATACCAAATGTTATGAAACCAGCTCAAGAAAAAGATAGAAAAGATAGATCAACGCCTTAAAATTCAGCCTCTTCGAGGGGGCAACCTCCTTTACATTACATAAATGAACAATTTTTGGATGGTTCAAATGACAAAACCTCCTTCCTATATATAGGAGTCTAAGGAGTCATAATATAACCCAACCGACCTAACAATAATAATATAAAGCCACAAAAATAACAATAGAGGGATTCTATGGGGGCATAGTAATAACAATATGGGGATAATAGGGGCACAACTGTATTAATAAGGGGTACAACTACAATAGTATTGGGGTAATCACTAGTATTATAGGGACCCAACAGATAAACTCCAAAACATGCATAACCTACTGCGAAAATTTCCCATCAAGCACCATATCCTCCATCTCCTAAAATTTATTTCTATCGAATGTGGATGTATCCTTGTCTCGTATCATCTCATCCCAATAGGTTCAATGAAGAACATTTAATGATACACCTCATGTATAGAGAAACCAAAAACTTTTGCATTTGTGTCATCCCTACAACCTTGGTAAAGGAAATTTGAAATTATTTGATACCTTGAACGCACTAGAAAGAATCTATTAGCACAAGGAGATGGGGATCGACCACCAAACATTCTTTGTAAGCCTAAGGTTTCACACACATTTTCAACTTTTGATTTTTTCAATTTGTCTTGTGCAGTCTCCTTATTTGCTCATTAGAGGACATTTCAGCCTAAAAGTGCCCATGAAATTTTTATGTAATTTTCATGTCATAATATGTAAATAATCGAAGTCTTTTAAATTTAAAAAGAGGTACTTGTAAATGTTTTGGAGGGCAAAGGAAAAAATTATTTTTTAATTGTATTTTTGGCTTATCTCCTTATAAGTTTTAATGTATCCTCCATTTTTTTTCCATGTGGGTCTTCTCAAAAGTATGCATAATGGGTATTCGTTGGATGTGGAGTTTAAATATGAATCCAACGAGTGTCTGCACTTCAAATTTGGGTAAACCTTTAAGGAGATAGGCTAAAAATACAATTAGAAAATAAAATATAAAAAAAAAAACAGTTTTTTTCTTTTCCCTCCATATTTCATTGCTCTTATTTTATTATATTAACTATTATTTTATTATTTTTCCTTAGGAGGTCACTTTTAGGCTAAAATTTCCTTTAATGTCTATCTTTGATTTCCATGTGCTCACAAGTTTTGACTCCTATAGTGTTGCCTTCATCCCATGGCATAACCCCACATAGATGATTTCTCACATAGGTATATGAACTTGTGTAAGTTGCATAACAATGAGAGCACATAAATTTTCTGGTTCCAATATGTTCAACTCTCTTTGCATTTTGGTCCATTACCACTATCATTTTCATTGTCATCATCCACTTCAATTACTTCCTACTCGCATGTTATGTGCTACCTACTTTTAGTTCTTCCCCATCATAACCGATATTTTGAAATCCCAACACCATTATCATAGTACAAAATGTAATCAAAATAATATTCCACATTGACATACCCATAATGCTAATAGAATCTTCATAATAGCTTTTTCTCTACAATAAAATGATGGAGAAGAGAACACTCAAGCATTCAACATAAAAAATATACTAGTTTACAACACATGGAAAATATTAAAGGCAGAGAAGAGAGGGCCTTAAAGCCAACCTCTTTAACCCTCTAATGTAACTAAATATATAAATGGGAAATTTCAATATCCCTTACAAGCGCTCACAAATGGTATGTTAATCAAGGGCACATTGAGACTTCATATGGGGCTTTCATTTCAAACTTGGGGCTTCGATCTCGAAGTCATGTTACCTCCCTAGGTAGAAATGGTTAATAAACAAACCTATTAGGTGTTACTAGCCCCTAAGTGGAAAGACAGGTCCTTGGTACATCCTTCAATTGATAGGTGTCATGTGAATGATGATGAATGGATCAAGACACGGGGTCTCGAGGCCAAATGCCATGGGTTCAAGGAAGGAAATGATGAGGGATGACAGCATAATGGGTGCATAGATGTAACAGGGAGAAATCGTAGATACATGAGATACTAGGACCTTTTGCTTTTCCACCCTTCTTTATTTGCCTTTTCTTGAATTTTCATTGTATTCTTGCTCAAGGCTTCGGGAAATTAGAGCATGTTGTGAATGATATGTAGCAGTTACTACCCCTTAAGGTGGCACAGTTCATCGCCTACCATGGGTTACGACGTGCATGTATTCCTTAATGATGTGGGGGCACTAATGGGGCACTAGGAACTAGGGTGATAGCCATAACGATAAGGGGTAGAGCTCATATTTGGCTTTTTCCCATGTGCTATGTTGAATGTCTCATCCATCTTTTGCATTTTGTAATATTATTTTCTTTTATTTCTTGCTTGTGGACATGATATGCTTTTATCATTCTTTTAGCTGGATCAACCTCCAAGGCAACATTTCTGGGCCCGAACCAGACATGTGGGCAAGGGGAGGGGGTTTTCCACTACCTTTGCTACCCAGATAAGGAAAATGGTGAAAGAGGGCTTGTAATGTGACGAGGGGGGCAAAAACTGTGGAATAGGAAAATGGGACCATGCTACCAAAATTGGGGTTTTGCAAGTAGTTCCCTGCCTAAAACCACAGGTCAATAGGAGAGATACCACAAGACTAGGATTCAGGATTAACACCCCATTTAAGGTGAGGGAACAAAACCATGGTTAAAGCCATTCCTTCTTCTTGGTCATCCAATTATCCATGCCCAAGATGTCGAAGGAAAAACAAGCGTAAGCACTTGATTGCACAATGAAAACATACCTTTTGGGTTGGATGGACCACTTTGTAACATATGCTCTCGACAGAGGGCGAGGGGACAAATCACTGATGCAGGGAGCGGAGATTAAATGGCACAGTGCATTGGCTACATCAGTGGATGTCACAGTCTACTACCAGTTGGCTATCAACTAAAGAGATATCTAGGAGAAAAAAATCTCCAATGGGGTCACGCACTTTGGGTGGGTAAACATGGCAACAAAAAAAATAACATCAACTATAGGCTAGTGAAATGGCTTGTTTCTAACGATGTTGAAGGGAATGTCACTCCATAGAAAACACCTACCCACCATCTTTTCAGCTTCTTCCTTCCCCTGTTTTTAAGCATTGAGCTAATATATTGTTGTGCACCAAGTTTGGCTCTAGGAACAAAAAATGGTGAGGCGGTTGTGGCATTGATTGTAGAAGTTGATGTCGAAGAAGAACCACTCTCACGGTCACCTACCACCACTCCACCCCTTTCCATTTAAGTCTACATAACTTCCTTGTTTAGTTAGGTTGACTCCATATCGTCTAATGATCTAAGGGATTTATGGATGATTTTTGAAAATGCATTTGCGCAAACTCCTACTTTATGTCTCGAAATTTGTGCAAGTTAGAATTTCAATTTGAATACTTCCCCTATCATATGCCTCCAAGACAACTTGCAACTCAAATTTGATCTAGTAAACCCCCATAAATTTCTCTATATTCCCACATAGGGTCCAAATGTCCTCACATGTTTATTTAGCTCTTTAATGCAGATTGAACCTAGGGGTTGTTGCTGCTACAACACCCTCCAAAATGTTTGCCTACATCCAAATTTTAGAGCCTACTTTGACTTTGCATGTTGTTGCACAAGTATTAAGAATCATTACATGTGTTTTCTCTAAGTATTCTTGTCTTGTTTAGAAGAAAACAAAGTATCGTCTTTTAGCACGACAAGCATCACACATCGCACTAATGTACTTTTGGTTTGTTTCAAGGTATGATATGCGTGTTAATGAGTCATTCTTATCATGTATACATGTATCACACTAATTTCTAAAGTTTCAAGCAATGTCGCACAATTGTCATCACTATCGTCGCAAAAGTGTATCTTTAGTGTCGCACTTGGGAAAAGTTGTCACAATGTTGTCGCATTTACGAAAGTATGTTGTTCACGTGTTCTAGGTGATCTATGTTGTGTGGTCAAGAATTCTAAGTGTGTGATCATGCTAAAGCTTATCCTTGTTCATTTTCACCTCATTGATCCAATGCTTAGCTAGTATGGGAAACTTTTCGACCAATCAACTTGGCATCAGTTAGCCTTCCTGAACTGCGCACTGTGCAGTCTCAATCCTCAAGATTCAATCTTCCCTCTTGGCACTGCACAATGCGCAGTCCTCACCTTCTAGAACTGCACACTACATTGTCTTAATGCGCAATCCCGACCCTTGAGCTCTAGAACTGTGCAATCCTTGCCTTTAGTCAATCTTCTCTGCTCACTACACAGTCTCAAGCAACAAGCCTTAGCCTTGAGCCCTTGAACAGTGCAATTGTGTAATCCCTAGGCCTCTGTGCCTCCAAAACTGCGTAGTGGGTAACCTCAAGCCTTAAACCCTCAGCCCTATCCTTTGAGCCCCTCAAGTCCATAGATGTCTAGCCTTGGCCAGCCTGAATTGCGCACTACACAATCTCAAGGCCGAGTCTTGGCCCCTGACTTCTTGAGTTGCGCAACTACACAATCCTTGAGCCTGTGCCTTAGCCTGTCACCAGGTTCCATCTTAGTGAATGGATCATCCTGAAGCATGTTAGACAAGGGTTTATCTGACTAATATTGTCTTGTCACAAGTGGATATAACTTGCATCATGTCATGTCATGACATGATGATGATGAAGGAGATGAAGAAGGAGACCCTGCTAGAAGACATCTTTGTAGCTGCAAAGACAAGTTGATTGATCAAGAGAAGGCAAAGGGACACCAGGTGCAACAACAACGGAAATCAAGATTACTATATTCAAGCCTAATGAAGGAGGAAAAAAAAGAATATTCGTTGTCTTTCAAGAAGACTCAAAGATAGTAGCTAAAACAATGGCTTGATATTGCCACATCATCATGCAGTCCATGTCATCAATGTCTTATCATTTCTTGTCAAGGTGTCATGTCATTATTGACCACATCATTTGTGGATTTTGTAATTTCATTGCATCAGAAATGTAATGTAAAGTGGAAGTCTAAGAGACATGTATAGAATGTGAAAAGTCATATAGGAGTTAAAAGGTCGTAAAGAAGTCAAACAGTCATGAGGGTAGTCCAAGAGTCACAAGGGAGTTGAATGATCACCCCATTTGTTATATGTACACCCTCATTTCTCATGTAAGGGACCTCTCACCTTTGCTCCTCCTACCAGGCATAAGAGAGAAAGATAGTTCTTTTGGAGGAGAAAGTGGCTACTCTAATGCTCCCCTATTAGAGCTATCTATGTTCTTTGTACTGATGTATCTTGGAACTTTTTCCTAATTACAAAGTTTTTTGAGCTAGCACACTTTCATGCATATGTCGTAAATATTGTAAGACTATTCTTTGAATGTTTGCGAGGTATGTTGTTTTCATCTGTACTAAGGAAATTTAACTATTCGGTGGCTTTGTACTTATCTTGTTGGAGGTGTGTTGTATTTGTTTTAACAACCGTTGCCTCTGTGTGAACTATTTTGTTGGTTGAATAATGATTCATTCTTATGTATATGCTCGTGTGTCTTTATTAGATCAGTACTATTACTTCTGTTTTAAAGGCTCACTTTTCCTCTCCCTTTTGGTTGAAGAACCTTGAGACATTCTGCAATTTAATATTCCACAAGGCATACCCACTTGTTCATATGAAAGCTCATGTACATTTCTCTCTTGCGCTGAACTCTATAGCCACGGAAAATCTATAAAAATATATGGCAGTTGGGGCTTGATTCTAGAAGAGCTCCCAAGCAAACGATGCAAAGTCTAATTGAGAATTTCATCTGGGAGACCCATTTGCATGTTAGCAGTATCAAACACCATCAAGACTAGGGCATAAGAAGAATTAAAAAAAAAAAATGTCAGCATTTTGAATTTGTGACAATGAAAATACCCTCTCCACTCAATGAAACAATAATGGCAAAAAAACAGGCTCACTAACCTAACAAAATCAAGGAAAATGAATGGGTGATTGAAACCCAACAGAAATTCAGGAGAAAAAAATAGGGCCGAATTTGATGCCTATATCTGCAAATTTGTTCTGTTGAGGAAACTATATCCACAATCCAAATTTCTTTAAGTGAGATCCTAAATATCATCGGTTTTCTCCTCTCTCGTCTTAGTGAATTTGTTCTCATCCTCCCTTACTATCTAACATGACTTCTCTTTTGCAAAATGACACAAAAAACCCATCAAAAAAAACTTTATAATCTTGTTATTTCATGCACCAACGATTTTTTTCAAATTGGCTCGCAATTTAATCATGATTGTTACGATAAAATCACGATTTTTCAATGAGAAAAACTGCTTTGATTTTATCAAGTGATAAAATCGTCTCCTTCAAAAAATCTCGATTTGTCGATAAAATTGTGATGTTCGTAACAAGGATGCGAGGTCCTCCCCTGCCCTCGCACTCACTCTTGAAGTGCGCTACGAACACAAGCGCTCAAGGAGAAACCTAGGGAGCACACCTCTTAATCGCTCCCATTTGGGAGCTATTTTTGCGAGCACATTCCCGAATTATTTTTTTTGCTTCCTAGTAGATTTCTTTTCTTTCCATCGCAAAAAAATCCCACTCTACTATTCAACACCCTTGTACAAGTATGCAACAAAACTCGTCAAAAGGAAGAGAGTTGGAACAAAAAATTTTACATGCTCACATTGTAAAAAAACCTACACTAGTTCATATGCTTGTGTAAGAAAGCATCTCTACAAAATGTGCCATGTAAGAAAATAAGACTGTATGAGTCAAAACTTGTAATCAAGTGCTAGAAAAAGATAGGAATAGATCGTGGTTGTGAGGGAGCGGCCCCCTTTTGTCGAGTCGGCTCCTAGAGCGCACTCCGAGCAAGAGCGCATTGACAGCAACCCCAAGGGCGCGCTCCCAAATTCGCTCCCTGTGTGAGCAAATTTTGAGAGCATGCTCCCTAAAAAAATTTCACTACCTGCCTTTTAAGGAGTGATAGAGGGAGTTATTACAATTTTTTTAGTGTGGCAGGCTAATATTCAATCCTATGGCCAAAGTGTTGTTACGCAGTTCATGGTAATGTTAAATTTTTAAAGTAAAAGTGACATTCTCCTATATCTTTCTTTTTTATTCTTTTACTTAAATTTTTAACATTACCATGAAATGGCTCAAGATGTTGGAGAGTAGTTTCAACCTCATTGGATTTCATATGGAGAAAGTACAATTTTAGATCTCACTCAAAATCCAGTTGACTTGTCAATTTTTCAGGATTTCAGGATTGTGGAGGATTGCAATGTTTCCATTAGATTTTGTCATATACTAGGGTATGGAACTTGTATTTCATCAAGAGCATCAATCCCTCTTTGTGGGGGATACTCCCAATGATCAAGAGCACCAAGGTCGTTCGACTATGCAGTAAAAGACTTGTAATAAAGCACGAGACAGGAAATTTGAAATTTCTAATGGCAAGAGGGTCAAGTAGTAGATAATAGATTTACTTGTATTTTCTAGTTTCTAGTACTTTTTATAACTATTGACTCTTTCATATTGATTATGGTTTTTTTGTAAACAATATATGACAATTTAAGTTTGAGGTTTGAATTTGACATTTATAACTCATTGGTAATGAATTATCAATATCAATGTGGAAAAAGTCGAAGTCGGGATTAATTCGACAAGGGTACAAAAGTTGAAAAACTCATTAAAGTCGGGAACTTTTTGAAAAAGTCGGAAAAATTAAAAAAAAAATAAAAAATATTCATTTTATTTTTATTTTTTTAACATCTAGAGTATCCACAACATCCAATAAATGCATTTCCACATAAACATGTAAAGAAAGCTAATATATAATATGTATATGAAGTCTAGTGCTACATCACATATCAAAATAGTGAATCAACTCTTGGGTTGACTCCCGGTAAAATCAAGACAGCCGATTGGGTTGACTCCCTATAGAATCAAGCATATAACGAATAAATCGTGATTTTTTTGTTTCTGAAAAAGTCTGCAAAAAATCAGAGGATTAAATCGTTTTGTTGAAAAAATCGCAATTTTAAGATTTATTCCCGATTTTTTGCAGACTTTTTCCACACTGATCAATATGATGCTTCATGAAAGTTGAAAGTTGAAACATTTCATTTCATGTTAGATATTCTTTGTTATAGTTTGGTTACTTCATAATGGTAATGATTACAAGTACAACTTTAGTGATAAATAAAGACAAATGTTATATATTGAATTTTGAAATACTGAATCTTTAAGATTGATAAATCATTTGACTCGACATGTTATATGTTACTAACTTGTGGATGTGGTTGATGAAGATTATAACTTCTAAATGATTGATGTTATATGGTTCAATCCATGTTTTTATGTTTTTTTATATCTAATTCATCATTCTACATGCTTTTGTTGACACATATGCATCAAAATATTTAAAAATATATATTATATAAAAATTCACTCTCTATTCGCACTCGAACTGGGAGCTTTTGAAAATGTCTCTCCACAGTTCCGTTTCTACTCCCAAGTAACCTTGGGAATGGATATCGAATAATACCCACCCATAATACAATTCGCTCATACAAACCTAAGGTTGTCATCTAGGGAAAAAAAACCTAAATTAACATAAGTTCTACTGTCGAATCTTCTGCCTAATGAACGGTCCGAATTGATTGCAAAATTACGATATTCTACAAGGACCCCCTTGCAACAATAGTGAGGGGCAACCCCCCCTCACCCTCCTGCCCCCCGTCAAGGACTAGGATATAAACACGGCCGAAACAAGACCTTTGAATCAAAAAAATAATGAATCTTCACACCCAACGTGATTAGAATCAAGGTGTTGTAACTTTTGGACTTGTGGCTGATGAAAATTATAACTACTAGATGATTGATGGTATATGGTTTAATCCATGTTTTTATGATTTTTATAACTAATTTATCATTCTATATGCTTTTGATGACATATATGCATCAAAATACATAAAAAAATGTATATTATATAAAAAATTCTCCCAAAAATGCTCTCGACCCAGAAGCTTCTAAAAATTGTCACTCCCCATTCTTGCTTCCAAACAACCTTTGTTCGCAACACTACTTGAAACAAGGATTCCCTTCCAAAATCAAGGTATTAAGCGCACAATGGTATTTCCTCCCTAGGTTGTACTGGCTAAAGGGAAACCCTATTAGTCATTCTGAGCCCTAAGGGAAAGTAACATTTCCTCAATCCACCCTTCAATTGATAGGTGTTAGTGAATAATAATGATGGTGACGTAGGGGATAAGGATTCATAGCCAAGTGTGATGGTCAAAGGGATCATCTCATAGCGATCAACATCTTCAATTTATAGATGTGAAGAGGGAGTAATCGCGGATTCATGGGTTACCAATTCGACCTTCGTTTTTCCACCCCTCTTGTGTGCCTTCTACTTTTGCTTGATTTTTCTTTGTATTACTACTCATAGCTCAGGGGCTACAACTTACTTTGAATGAAATAAAAATTGTATTACCCCTTAATGATAAGCCAATTTATCGCTCATCGGGGTTGGGACATGCAATGGTTCCTTTTTATGATGTAATGGAGCAACATGTGCTCAGGAACTAAGTGATAGTTGTATTCTGTGAAGTAGAGCTCGTGCTAGGATTTTTCCCACATTCTAATGTGTATGTCCCTGCCATCTTTTGCATCTTGATATTCTTTCTTTTAATTTTGTTTTTTATCCATGACATGCT
Organism: Pinus taeda; assembly: GCA_000404065.3. Lineage (NCBI taxonomy): Eukaryota > Viridiplantae > Streptophyta > Pinopsida > Pinales > Pinaceae > Pinus > Pinus taeda. Next base: position 51,244 of record APFE031415200.1, on the reverse strand, counting down.
CTTTCTGTATCTTTTAGTTGCGTCAATCTCCCAAGGCAGAAATTCTAGGCCCTTCCCATACATGTGGATGTATGGGTGTCAATTCCAAAAAGAACCAATGGTTAGATGAACCCGAACAATGGATGTGAGATAAGGGCTTATAATGTATGACAAAAAGTGTTAAGTAGGAAATAGGGATAGATGAAACTATGTTATCTTAATCGCGGCTTCCCAAGTAGTGCCCCTCCTACACGCATTGTGCCATTAAAGGAGGTCCCACTACACAAGGATCAAAGATTAACCCCCCATTTAAGGTGAGAGAACAAGTTCATGATCAAAACCCCTCCCTCTCTCATGTCACCCCATAATCCATATTAAACTCCCAAATACATATAATCATAAGCACCCAATTGCAAAATGATTTAAAGTATCATTTGAATGGAAGCCCACCTTCGTCCATGAGCTGATGTTGGGTGGGTGAGAAGCATATGGTTGACGCAAGTGGTAAACATATAATGGCATGTCATTAACTAGTGGTGATTATTAAGGATTTTTCGCTACATGGTTGCCTAGTTGGATGCCATAGATTGGAGAAAAAAATTCTCCTATAGGGTTACCCATTTTGGTGATTAACATATGGTTTCATGTCTAGGACATTATTTCATCTTAAAGTGCATTTTCCATTTGCTCGACCAGGCAGTTCATGAGAATTCCTGCAATCCCTAGGTTGCCAAACCTATAACCTGCACATTACAATCAACTTGTTTGGGAGCATGTGCACTGGGTGTAGAGTATCACCCATGTTTTATATAAAGGTAATAAATTCGCACATAAAATAAAATCTAATCTAAATGCAATCTATTCTAGCGTGAAACATGATATGAATGATGTTAGAATGCTCATACAATATGCTATGTAACTAACTACTATGCTATGATAGCATACAATAATACTCACATGTCATATCCAATGTTTTAAAACTCCGACTCAGTCGAGGGTCGACTCCGCCTCCGACTCCAACTCAGTATCGACTCAGCCGACTCGATTTCAATGACTCAGTCGTTGTAAAAAATACATAAATATTTATTTTTTATAAAAACACATAATTTTAAATATTTTCATTCATGTTTCCAAACACACAACATTAGAATATAGATAGAAGACAACATATGATCAAAGTAGGCTCATGAATATATCCATTATATCAAAATGGCACCCAGTGCATTGTCCAATACATACACGATGATGATATAGAGATCAAAACAAAAACACATAACCAAGGAGGCTATAAATGGCCTCTACAACAAAAGTCTGTGACCAGTACTACTGGCTACTGCTAGAGTTGCCAACATCATCTGGCTCAGTGTTACTTGGGAGCAGGAGCGAAAGTGGGGAGCGAGGCGAAAACGGGACGGGAGCGACATTTTCAGAAGCTCCTGGTTTGGGAGCGAATCCCGGAGGAGTTCGACAACCAATGTCACTAACATCAAGGTACATAGAGGATTGGTGCTCTTGATTAAATACGAATTCCATACCCTAATACATGACAAAATTCAATGGAAACATTGCAATCCTCCAATCCTGAAATCTTGAAAAAATTGATAAATCTACTGGATTTTGAATGAAATCTAAAATTCTACTTTCTCCATATGAAATCCAATGAGGCCGAAACAACTCTCAAACATCCTGAGTCATTTCATGGTAATGTTGAAAATTTAAGTAAAAGGATGAAAATGAAGATTAAGGAGAATGTCACTTTTACTTTAAGAATTTAACATTACCATGAAATTTGAATAGCATATCAATGCTAGGAGAAGGGAATGGACCCCAAATAGCACTTAACCAATTTAGAAAACACCTTGGAGTCCCCAACAATCAGCTAAATGTTAAAAAGTTAAAAAAAAATAGAAAAATCGTTGTTTTTTTGAGTGACTGGCCAGATTTAATGACTCGGCCGAGTAGATGTGGAAACGGCCGAGTTGACCGAGTCATGACTGACTCAATCGAGCCATGCAATAACTCGGCCGAGTCAGGCATGACTCGGCCTCCCGAACTAGTTTTTCTGCCGAGTCATAAAATTCTTCAATGACTCGGATCAACTCGGCCGTTTCAGATTCGATTCGGCAAATTTTAAAACATTGGTCATATCACAAGGGTGGGAGGTGGGAAAATAAATTGACCATTAATCATGAACAAGAATTGTGGATGAAAAGGGAAAGGAGGGATCCATCTTGCACGATCAAGTCCTTTCTTGCATCCTGAATATAGATTAGTCAATGATCAATGTCATGAATTTTTGGTCAAAAGTTATCTCTAGCAAGTCATTCTCATTAATGTTATTAAGGGACATGTTGGGATTGATATAACAAAGGAGACGGTCAACAAGCAAGATCTTGAAAAATAGGATGCTTGTATCATGTTCAAAATCTATGTGACCTAAACATGATTGAGGGACAATAATAGGCAGATTTGAGGATGACTCAAATATATCAACAATCACATCTTCCTGATTGTATGGAGTATAAGGCAAGACAAGGTCCTTGTCAATATAATCATCAATATCATAAATCGAATCCTTATCAAAATGATGGCCATTGATATATCACTTCCCTTCTTCTATATGCAAGAAATCATGAATGTCAACCTCTACGAAATTAATGCGATCACGCTTTCCAATGTATTGAGGAATTACATCAACAAACTTAACATCCATGAAAAGGTTAGGTCTTCCCTCAAGTTATCTTCATAAATAGAAATCTTCATCATGATCCTCACCATGCTTCCTTTCAAAACCATCTTCAAGATCACTTTCAATGTGTTCATCTCGATGATACAGAAAGGACTCTTCCCTTTGCTCATGGTATTCTTCTTAATCACAACACTGATTTATTTGGTTAACAGAAGGATCAAGATGATCAAGGGTGATATAGAAATGGTCTTCTTCAACTTCCTCAACATACTTGCAGAGGTTTTCTTTTTGGAGAGTAATAGCCAAATCTTGAAGAACAACTTCAACATGACACATTGGTCCCCAATACGTTAAAAGTTCTTCAATGAGTACCTCAATCGAAGGGATGCTTTTATCTCTACAAGAATGCCTAAGCTAGTCTCATTGATCCTCCCTAAAAGAATTGATGAAGAATCTCACGGGAACATCCTCATGAACCATATCGATCTTTGAAGTATACTTGATGAATTTGACAACATGATCCACAATTGAAGAAGGAACACCATCAAATTTTGAGACATTTTTCATAGAAATTGCATCCAATCGATTTGGATATCCAGGAATTTCCTTGACATCCAAAGAAAGGAACATCTCATGCAGATCCTAGGGGGCCATTGCTTTGATTCTTGCATGATAATCAAATGGGGAGTCACTAGGGTGAATATTGTAATAGATCTGACCTGCAAATATACATATAAAAATAGAAATATGCCCATAAATAACAAGAGAGAAATAGATAAACTTTAGATCTTTATTAATATCAAATCCTTGAGGCAGGGTAACACCATACAATCACTCCTTAAGGAAGGAGAACACTCCACAAGCCATATGCTTGTCACTACAATAATCCTTGACATCTCTCAATGGAGAGTCTCTAGCGCCTATATAGGCTTCATACATACAATACCATGGGTCTCTCAATACCATATATCTAATACAATGGGCTTATCACATTATTCATAACTACTTGTGGTCCCTTACATGATGCAAGTTAATCACTTTATTTATTAACTATGGCCCATTTATTTATTATCCTTACATTTCATTATTACCTTGGGTATCTCCCTTTGTACTCCATAATATCCCTCAAGGTATACTACATTCCACCCCCCTAAAACATGTTTCATCCTCAAAACATAGGAAGAACATAAATAATAACATCTACTTAAAAGAGTAGTCCAGTGGTACTATGCACGTGAATCTAGCCATCCTAGAGACAAGTGATTAATCGATCTAATCAGTGCCGCACTCGCTTGAGGTGGGAGTTGATCTTCCTCTATGTTGATGTGTTGTGGTTGGATCTTTGCTCCTCTCTATCTATCATTCGGGGGTTGTTGTCCTTGTTGCTAATTCGTTGTCATCTTGTTCGTTATTTTCTTGTTGGGTGATGTGGGTGGTGATATGTTGAAGCTTTAACCAATGGTGTATCTTTCTTTAATTCACCACCTAATGGAACCTGATTAGTATCTAGTACGTATTGTGGCGCTTGGAGTTGTTGCTTATCTACTAGTATTACTTCAACCACGGAGTCCTCATCTGATGTCTCAGTACCTGCAACATTTTTTGCTTCAGCCTCCTTGGACTCTACATATTTATTGATGGAAATATCCTGTAATGTAATTTTCTTCTTTTTATACCAGAGCTTCAGGAATTTATTCTGCACATTTATATTGATAGTACCAACAGATTCCATTCAAGGGTATCCCAAAACAACATCCACATTAGCTATATCTAAAGCATAAAAATTAGAATGCAATAAATACTTATCCATAGAAACCTTCAAATCTTTATAAACTTGCACGTGAACACTATCAACCTGTGTGTGCTCCATTTGTTTGGCTGGGACTTACAACCTTTTAGCCAAATGAACATTAATAAAATTATGCTTGTTATTAGGATTGATAGACATAATTATCTTCTCTTTTTTAATACATCCATAAACCTGTAATAAGGAGATACCATCAGAAAATAACCCCTTACATGTCTCATTCTCCTATTTTCTAGCATGTAATTTCCACCATTTGGCAGCCTCATCACTAAACTTAAGCCATAAGAAAGGTCTCCAATATTGCCCAAATGCTGCCTTTGCCCCTTTTATGAATTCTTCAATAGTAGGGCCATCATCTTTTCATGTAAAAATAAAATCCTTGTTAGAAGCCATGAAGAGGGTTTTGAAAAAAAATCACTTACTTTGGCAAACATTTAAAATGGACACAACTCGATCAATATGGCTCAGAATCTTTATTATAACCTGTTTTTGGAAATGGAACAACCATTCTGCATCTTCCCTTGTGATAAAAATCTCTATCTAGACACTCTGAAAATTCAGATTCGCTCTGCAACTGTCTCGCCATAAAAACAATTCTGAAAAAATAGTTTATTTTAAATCAGCGATATCTCCCTCATCCGGACTTCGATTCAACCAATTTTTTTTCTTCAAACTGGATAATTTTTCAAGAGAATCCCAGATATGCGATTAGTTTCTCAAAATTCCCCACAAAAACGGCAAAAATTGTTTGGAGATCCATCATCCACGAATTGTCGTCAGAAAAATTTCTGCAACACAGTTATTTTTAAATCAGCAATATCTCCCTCATCCGGACTCCGATTTATTTTTGAATTTGGTTATTTTTCGTAAAGAGTCCAGATCTACAATTTTTTCTGCAATTTTTTCACGGGAAGTTTCAGACCTGATCTACAAACTCACCACCCCAAAAAATTCCTGCAAAAATAAAAATAAAAAATCTCTCCGCTTTGCCCAGAAAAGGGCTCTGATACCACTTGTAATAGATCTGACCTGCAAATATATGAAAATAGAAATATTCCCAAAAGTAACAAGAGAAAAATAAATAAACTTCAGATCTTTATTAATATCAAACCCTTGAAGTAGGGTAACACCATACAATCACTCCTTAAAAAAGGAGAACACTCCACAAGCCATATGCTTGCCAATACAATAATCCCTGACATCTCTCAATGGGGAGTCTCTAGCCCCTATACAAGCTTCATACATACAATACCATGGGTCTCTCAATACCATATATCTAATACAATGGATTTATCACATTATTCCAAACTTGTGGTCCCTTATATGATGTGGATTAACCACTTTATTTATTCGCTATGGCCCATTTATTTATTATCCCTACATCTCACTATTACCTTGGGTACCTCCCTTTATACCCCATAATATCCCCCCTAGGTATACTACAAATTTAAAATGCCTTGAAAGATACTTGCTTCACCCTACAAGCATTGAAGCTTTGCAGCTCAATGAAGAACTAGGGCTTTTTTCTTCCAATGGAGTCATTAGAAGAGGATCTACCTATTTGAGATATTCTCTTCAAATGCTAAAGCTTAAATTTTTAGATTATAGGGAGTTTGACTCAATTCCTCCCCAGTAACAACACCAAAATGGTTGTCACAAAATCTATCATGTCTTTATAGAGGGGTACCCTAAAAGGCAAGCAACTAGAATATTGCTCAATGAAACAATAGAGATATAACCAGCTTAGATGTTAGAGCAATGTCTCACAATGCCTTGGACAAGAAATACCTCTTAAGATGTCTTTACAATGGAGATAAGTAAAGATATATAATGAAAACACATGTGCATGATGGAAAATTGGATTGCTAATAAGATTAGAGATAGACTACTTTAAAACTTTAATTTGCAAATGAAACCAAGACAAGATCAATTCCAAATGTAATTAGATCAAATAGCTACTTAATGAATGCAACTAAAGGGATCAAATGTAAACTATGATAACCATGAAACTAGCAATGCAAGAGAACAAGTTAGTCAGCTAGATCTAAAGACTAAGAGAATGGGAAAGAGAAAGGAACCCCCTTTAAATAAGGAGGCGAGATACCATGGGATTGAGATCCCGAGCTCCCTCAAAAAAAAAAGATTTTTGTTACTATATTACAAGAAAAGAAGTCCTTTTGACAAAGGGAAAGGACCATTCAACTCAAGGAGAATTACAATGATAGAAGAACTTCACAGCACGACCTCCTTTGTTGAAATTTGATGACTAAAAAGTTTCCTGCAATCCCAACCCAGTTTTAATTTCACCTTATCACTGCATTCAATTAAATGCCCTTTCCCATAAACATACATTCAACATATATAATTCTGGAAATGAAATTTTCAGATTAAAACACATGGGACTATCAACACGCTGAAAATAAATATGGACATAACCAGACTAAAAACACACATAAAAATACACAGATTTTGGTCAACTTAGACCCAGGCAAAGACCCTTCAATCTTCTCCGGGAAAACCTATTAGAGAGCTCTTCAAATTTATTTATATTTCAAGTTCAAGAAAAATACATTTGCAAACAAAACAAAACAGGGAAATACAACTTATCTCTTCAGCCCAAAACTCCTTGAAAACCATGCCCACGTTGCCTCGATTTCCATGTCCACTTGAAGTTGAAAATATGTATTGTACAGATACGGACTGTACTGTACAAATTTCGTAGACTCTGTACGAATTTCGTATTGTTGTATGGACTTTACAGATTTTTCAAAACAAATCTCAAAAACTTCTCTCGAATGATGTGCAACTCACAGCATTAAATGTTGTTCGTACTGTACCTTCTCTTGTCTTCTATGCCTTTATTTTTGTGCCCAACTTTGCCTAGAAATCACTCCTTCAACTTGTTGCAACAAAATTCTCCTTCAAAAAATTTCTCCAGCTCTCAACCTCCTTTCTCCAATCTGCTTATGAAGAATGAATGTAGTCTCTCTTTTCTTTTCCCTCTTTTGTTCCCCTAAATGACGTTTAGGCAACCCTAAGATCTAATGGCTCATATTCATTTAGATCAAGGGATGAGAATAAATATGCATTTAATTCCCACTTTCTATTTTTTAACTCGCCCGTTAAATAAAGTACCCACATTGTACTTTATGTCTAAAGTCACCTTTTACTTTATAATTTAACATTGACTTTACCACTTATAAAGTCACTTTTACTTTATAAAGTGACACTCAGCAAAAGAATTATTTTGGACACATTTCTCTAGCTAGAGACTAACCCATGGGAAACCACTTGTCCAAAGTACATTAAAAATCAACACTTCCTCTTCCCAAGGAAAGTGTTTCTCACCACAACCAGCTTGTCCCTGAAATGGACATGCTTGCCTCTTGGCAAGGACTTCATGAGAACATCGGCCACTTGTTCATCTGTCAATATATACTCTAGCTTCACTGCCCCCTTCTGAACATAGTCCTTGATGAAATGATATCTGATGTCAATGTGTGTTGACCTATCATGAAACATTGGATTCTCCGTTAATTTAATGCAACTTTGATTATCATAGTGAATAATCGTCGACCTCAACTCCTAATCAAATAGGCCATACAACAACTTGTGAAGCCAAATGGCCTCACAACTAGCTTGGCTAGCAACCATATACTCGGCCTCAGAAGAGCTCAAAGAAACAGACTTTTGCTTGTGACTAAACCACGACACAACTGTCGAACCCAATTTGAAGCAACACCCTGAAGTGATTTTCCTGTCAGAAGCAAACCTTTCCCAATATGAATCTACGTAACCTTCCAACCTCACTCCATCTCCCCACCTATAATTCAGACCATAATCAACAGTCCCCTGCACGTAGTGAAGAATGCGCTTTGCAGCTACCTATTGCACCCTCCTAGGCTCAACCATGAACTAGCTAAGTGTGTCCATTGCAAAGCATATATTTGGCCTAGTGTTGACCAGATACATCACCGTCCCAATAAGTTGCCTATACAATGTGGGATCCACCAAACTAGAATCTGAAGCATGAAGCTTCTTCCAGTTGAGTGATTATAGGTGTAGACATGGGTTTATAGTCTGCCATGTGAAATCTTCTCAACACATCCACAACATACTACCCTTGCCCCAAAAAGATATGCGCCTCCTCCTGCCACACCTCAAGCCCCAAAAAGTAATGCATCAGCCCAATGTCCTTCATCTCAAACTCCATAGAAAGATCCTCCTTGAAACCAGTAATCAATCTCTCTACCCCAGTAATGAACAAGTCATCAAGTCTCTTCGTGAAACCCATCTGCTGCAAGTAAATATCAATCCCCGAATACCAAGCTCTCAGAGCTTGCTTAAGTCTATAGGTTGCTCGCCTCAACCGGCATACATGGATCTCCTGCCCAAGTACCTCAAAGCCCTGTGGCTACTCAACATACACCTCCTCCTCTATTACTCTATTAAAAAATACAGTCTTCACATCCACGTAATGGATCTGCCAATTCATTTCTACAGCAATAGAAATAAGGGACTAGATAGAAGTGTACCGAGCTACGGGAGCGAAGGTCTCATCATAGTCAACTCCCTCTATGAGTGAGAACCATCTAGCCACAAACCTCGCCTTGAACTTGCTGCCATCTGCAACATCCTTGATCTTGTAGAGCCACCTAGAAGTCACAATTGACTTGCTCTCAGGCCTAGGCACCACTTCCCAGACATTGTTCTTAATGGTAGAGGCATACTCCTCCACCATAGCCTCTCTCATTACCTCCTGGTTGGTAGCTTCCTCATACCTAGTAGGCTCAAAGTCAACAATGCTGGTAGCTTTGGCTACATAACTGCAAAACCACTCAAGTGGCACACTCTCCCTGTTCACCCTCTTCGAAGGACCAACGGACTCTACTTCCTTCAAGGTGTCTTGCATCCACTTGGGCCTCCTCTTCCCTGAAGAAGCTTCCCCATAGGGAACCTTATCCTCTACCCCCCAGTCTGGTGAACCTGAAGGTCTTCCAACTGACCCTGGTGTGCTTGTACCAACGCATGTCCTTGAAGAACCTGTGTCTGTGTCAGCTGAAGTGCCATGCGAACTCTATACCAGCGGAATCCCTTAAAAGAAGTTCTCAGTGAACTTGCCACTGGTTCCCCAAATGTCACTAAAACTGAAGTACCTCTTGTACCAGTTGATCAAGAACCCTCAGGTTCTACTCCCTGTACAAGTCGATCCAGAACCTGGAGGTCCTGCTCCCTGTACCTGACCTCCCTGTTGAGGAGAAGTTTGTGGCTCTCTCTCATCATAGTCTCGTGATCTCTGATAGGCCCTCTCCTCCTCGAACTTCAAATCCCTCCTAATCACCACTCTTCGTTTAGAAGGAATTAAGATTCGATAGGCCTTCAAAGTCTTGCTATGGCCCATAAAGATACCCTTCTCTGCCATGGGTTCCAGCTCCGTCCTCTGCTCCTTGGGGATATAAGAATATGTGAGACATCCAAAGATATGAAGATGTCCCACATGAGGCTTCTCTCCAGTGAAAGCCTCCTCCGGAGTCATATTCCCCAATACTCTTTGAGGACTCTTCTTCTGAAGTTAAACAACAATATTGCAAGCCTCAGCTCACAAAAACAAAGGCAACCTCTAATCATGAATCACCGCTCTAGCAGCCCGAACAATAGCTTTGTTCTTCCTTTCAAACACCCCATTTTGTTGGGGCTTGTAAGCAACCGTGAACTCTCTCCTAATGCCCACCTGTGCACAGAAGTCAAAAAACCCACCATCGATGTACTCGTCACCATTGTCTGACCTCAACACCTGAATATTTCTACCTGTCTTCTTTTCCACAAGAACTTTGAACTCTTTAAAGCGACTGAAGACCTCACACTTGGTCTTCAAGAAATATATCAAAGTCCTCCTAGAGTAGTCATCAGTAAATATAATATAATACTTATAATAATACTCATAATTATTTTGCTATTTTTCTTGCCAAATAATAATAATAATAATGACTCTAGAGGAGTTTAGACATATTTTTGCACCCTCAATGTGTGCCTAGATAGAAATTTTAGGAGTTGAGGTATAATTTTGAGTACTCACACCCCTATAATCTCTATAGACAACACCTTTTACATATTTTACATGAAATATCACATAACAGTCTCATTTCAGAAGGGGAATTTTGACGATAAAAATATGACCTCTAGACTCAACCAAATTATGTGACAGTTTACAGATGATCTAATATCATAGTTTACATAAACTCAATACACTAGAACCCACCTAAGACCTCACCATTGAGCCTCACTCTAGCTTTGGGCATGCCTAAGACAAAAACTCTACCAAGTATAAATGTTTAAAAACACAAATAATTGGCAGAGGAAAAAAAACTCCCTAGAGTGAAACTCCTTGGTAAAAAACGTAGCCTTACCTAGATGTTTTGCATGACTTTATAAACCAGTGTTCCACGGGGACGCGTCCCCCAGGGTCGGGTGCGCGCACCCCTCGCACCCCTCGCACCCCACGCACCCGGGACGGGGAGTCTCTTGGGGGTGCGTTTCCCCACGCACCCTTTTTGGGGAGTCTTGGGGAGACGCAAGGGGGTGCGTTTCCCCACTGTGGGAGTCTAGACTCCCCAAGACTCCCCAAAAAGGGTGCTTCTGGGCATCCCCCTTCAGTGTGGGAGTCTAGACTCCCCAAAAAGGGTGCGCCTAGGCGCCCCCCTTTAAATTTGTCTAATAAGACTTAAAAATTAAAAATTAAAAATCAAAAATTAAAAAATCAAAACCATTAATTTTTTTTTAACTAAAATTAAAACTAAATAACTAAAACTTAAAAGTCTAAAAAAAAATTAAAATTAAAACTAAATAACTAAAACTAAAAAGCCTAAACCTAAAAGTCATGAAAGGCAAAACTTAAAGTTAAAAGCTCATTTCATTTCAACCAAAGTAGAGGACCAATCATTGAGATTGAGTCCTTGATGTTGATTTATCATTTTATTTTCAGTGCTCACTATCCATTTTTCATTTTTGAGTTGCGACACTAGATATTGATGACTTGACTCTGCGCTCTTAACTATTTTTGAGTTTGAACTTTGAAACTTTGAGTTATATAAATTTAGTGTTCAAACTTTGAAAATATAGTATATACTAGTATGTTTTGCTTTCAATTTAGATTCTAGAATGATGAATGATCAATTTAGTTTTTAAATCAATGTAGATTGTAGAATGATGAACCATTGAATGATGAAAGATATCGATCAATGTATTTGAATATTTTATTATTGATTTTTATTTTTATTTTTCGAATCTCATGGTATGTACGAATGATAATTAATTCAATAATGAGACTTGTCACTTGAGTATGTCATATGAATAATGTATGTATCAAAATGAATGATGAGGATGGATCAATGGTTCAAACTTCAATTGTCTATTTAATATTTTTATGCTTTCATTATTGAACAATGAACAATGAATATGAACTTGATTATATATATATATATATATATATATATATATATATATATATATATACCTCGACGACTCCCTGCACCCCGAAATTTCCTAAAATTTGAGGGTACTCCCACACGTCCCCCCTGTGCGTCTCCCCGCACCCGCGTCTCCCGCACCGGAGTCTTGGTGGAACATTGTTATAAACATACTAGAAATAACGTTTACATCAAGGCTCACAGGGTCATAGAATTTGGATTACATTGATGCCATAAGATGTAACATGATGATGAAATCTGATTAATTAAATTAATTAAAAAAAAAAAAAAAAAAAAAAAAATTATGACTGCACAACATTGTACTCTGCTCAAGGAATGGTTGACACATGAGTGGTAAACATGGCCCACTATCACCATGGCCACTACCCCCTACTCTTTATGGGTTTTCACCAATGGGAGGAGTCCCAGTATATAGGTCACCTACAATTGATATTCTAGGCTTAGAAGTTTAAGGTCACAAAATAAGCTTCCAAAGGATGACTAAAATACAAGGCTCAAACAATGATGAAGAGGCAATTTTCATCCCTTAGAAAGGACAAGCTAGGGAACGTTAGGCCTAGGACTTGAGTAATAGAGTCTAAAATGGAATGGCCTAAGGTAAAGGTGCCAAGAAAACATTTCCAACAATGAATTCTAGCAAGACAATGGCATATGACACCTTCAAGAAGCGCTCAAGTTGAAACTTAACAATACTAGCTGGCTCCTAGGAAAAATAGCTACGGAAAGGGAAATTATGGGTAAAATTGGAGAGATTAACCACAAGGAGGAATGATTTTGAGGCAACCACTTCTACCCTTGTTGTTGGAACCTTTCAATGCCAAAATTTCTCCTCCTAGAAAAATTTGCACTAATCCCTAGATGAGGTTGCTTATCCTTAAGAGGGCAGAAAATAGAGAGATAAGGAGAGCGAAAATTAATTTATGGATGAGCTAAAGCTTGATCACTTACTAAACAAGGCCAATTCCTAGTCCTTGGGTGGATATAATCTATGGATGTTAAATATTGGCAAATCCTTGAAAAGGAGTAAGGACATTTGGATGCCTTAGCAACAAAACCCTAACTATTATCTTTGTGAGGGATCAATATTCACTTGGGAGAGCTAATTTCAAGATTCACCAAGGGGATTTTCATTCACATATTATACATGAGTAATGCATGCAATGAAAAGATCTACCTTCTATACAATTTATCTTCAATAACTACGGTGAAATAGAAAAACCCTAAATTATCAAGACATTCCATACACTAGATATAAAATTGGAAAATTATCAATAATAAAGCTCACTTACAAGATAACATGCATGCAAAATCCTTTCATTGACCCAAGATAGCTTTTCCAAAGCCAAGAATAAAGTTCCAATAGACAAAATGCTCCATAAATCAAATCTCTCCAAAGATATAAGAAGGTTGAAATTCTCCTAGAGAGCCCAAATTAGTCCAAGTGATTATGAATGAAATAAAAAGTCATCTCCTCTATTTATATGAGGATGAGTCCTAATATTAGCATAAAATCCCCTACTAACAAGTTAAGTGACAAGAATCCCTTGGGTTACAAGCTAACCCTCTAACTTTTGATAATAAGTGCAAAATAAGCCCACACATGTGAGTCGCTAAACTTCTAGGGCAAACGTCTTACATGAAATTGGCTCCAAGTGGCATCTCCAAGTGCCATGATGTGTCCACAATGGTGTGTACTATATGTAAAAATCATGAAGCAAGGGGTGGCCCTTGAATTCACCTTAATGGCTTTCCATGGTCGCAAAATCTCACTGGGGCACCACAAAGTGGTCTCTATGGGTCTCCAACTGCTCATAATGTCCTTTTGTTGTCTAGCGTTGAGGGCTTTGTAGGTTCTACTAGCTCTCCTGAGTCTTTAAAGGTGAGATCATCCTCATAAGCCCCGAATCAACTATTGTCCCTCATAAGGTGTTAAGGTCAGCCTAGGGGCATGTTGAGTCTAGGTGTCTCATCCTGAAGAATCATCAAGTCCAACACAAAGTGGTAGACTGTCCTGGGTGCATGAGGTGTTCATGGTCATGTGTGATGGTTGTTGTTGCTACAAGGCCCAAGGCTCTCAACTCTTCACTTGTTAGTGCCAATATACTTCTAAAATGGTATGCATACCTATGGAAAGGTGCCTAAGACATGGGTTGTTGAACCACCTGACAATCACAACATAGATTCTAGTGAAAGCAACCAATCATTAGGGACAACAATCATTATTGTATCTAAGTGAACCAAGTTTGAGTGTTATGTGATATTTAATACTTAAAATAAGGACTCCCTTCCAAAATCAGGGTCTTGAGCTCACAATGGTGTTTCCTGCTTAGGTAGGAGTGGCTAAAAGACAACCCTATTATGCGTTTCCAACCCATAAGGGGAAGTAACATTTCCTCTTTCCACCCTTCAAATGATAGGTGTTAGTGAATAATAATGATGGTCACAGGGGGATAAGGCTTCATGGCCAAGTGCAATGGTCAAAGGGATGGTTGATCGAGATCCCCGTCCTAAGTGTATAGATGTGAGGAGACAGAAATTGCAGATGCATTAGTTGCCAGCTCAGCCTTTTTTTTCCACACCTCTTGTGCGTCTTTTACTTTTGCTTGATTTTTCTTTGTATTACCACTCATAGCTCAAGCATTAGATCTTTCTTTGAATGATATAGCACTTGTATTTCCCCTTAATGATGAGTCAGTGTATCGTTCATCGGGGTCCGGACATGAAAAGGTTCCTTTTTATGATGTAATGGAGCAACATATGCTCGATAACCTAGTGATGGCCATAATGAGTTAGTTAGAGCTCATACTAGGATTTTGATGACGTGAAAATGTGTATGTCTCTGACCATCTTTTGCATTTTGATATTCTTTCTTTATAATTTTGTTCAGTAGCCATGATATGCTCTTTCTATTTCTTTTAGTTGCATCAACCTCATAGGGAAAAACTTCCAAGCCCTGCCTAGGCATCCAGATGTACAGGTGTCGAATCCCAAAGAACCAATGGTTATTTGAACCTAAAGAAATAATGTGAGATAAGGGCTTCTAATGTATGATAGAATGTGTTAAGTGTGACATAGGGATAGATGGAGCTATTATCTCAATCATGACTTCCCGTGTAGTGCCCCTTTTATACCCATTAGGCCTTTAAGGGAGGTCCCACTAGACTAGGATAGAAGATTGAAGATTAACTCCCCATTTAAGGTGGGAGAACATGATCATTGTCAAAACCCCTCCTTGTTTCAAGTCACCCCATAATCCATATCAAACGCCAAAATACAACCATAACTACTCAATTTCAAAATAATTAAAGTACCTTTTAATCAAAATACCACCTCTTTCCATGTGCTCATGTCGAGTGGGTGAGAAGCATATGCTTGATGCAAGTGGTGGAGATATAATTTCATGCCATCGACTAGTTGTGCCTGTCAAACATTGTTGGCTGCATGGCTGGCCGACTGGCTGTCACAGATAAGAGAAAAAAAATTCCTATAGGTTCACACATTTTAGCGGGTAACAGTGAGCACTTCCAATTAGCAGAAGACATCAACTTCTAGCCAAATTTCAAAATATTTCTGGAACTACTGAGCCTTAGAGCTAAGTGCCAAAATTGCAGGCAACCTTAAGCCACCATGCAGAAGACTTCAACTTTCGATAGCCATTGGTTTTGTGATCATCCAAAAACCACTAGAGTCAAAGAGCACCTTCAACAATTAGTAATTGTCCTCATCTCTCTCATTTCAGAGTTTTTGGTTGTTTTTCTTATGCACACATCCTAGTAGAGCTAAGGAGGAAACGTGACAATAGGAGTTAAAAATCTATTTTCATTGGTTGCAGTGATAATCCAAAGCCTACAAACTATATCATCCAATTGCTAATTAATTTATGGTTAACAAAGATGTAAATCTCTTAGAGGACAAATCTGGGAATGATAATGAGAATGAAGCTATGGATAGTTGAAATCAATCTCTCCCAATAGTTGAATACGTGGAAAGTTCAGGGTAACAAGTCCCTCCTCGAAGATTGCCAAGGTTATAGGTGTAAAGAGAAGAAGATAGTTCTTCTTCTAGTAGAGAGTCAATAGATTCAACGAGAAATTAGAGAAATAGCCCTTTTAGCAATGAGTCAGAAGATTCTATAAGAAATTAGAGAAGAAGAAGCTTAAGTAAAATGTATGAGTAGTGCAATGACATGGATCAACAAACTAATTTTGCCTTATTATCTTATTAGCCTACTTATTTTGAAGAGGTGATGAAAGAAGAGTATTGGGTACAAACCATGGATGAAGAGATTGAAGCTATTGAAAGGAATGAGACAGTGGATCTTGTTGATCTTCCAACAAATAAAACCAACTTTTTGTGTTAAGTGGGTGTATAAGACAAAATTAGATTAGAAAGGCAAAGTAGATAAATATAGGGCAAGGCTAGTTTCCAGAGGATTTGCTTAGTGGCTAGGTATTGACTATGCTGAAACCTTTCCTTCAATAGCAAAGTAAGATACTATTCAAGATGTGTTAGCCATTGTAGGCCCAGAACAAATGCCTAGTTTACTAGATGAATGTGAAATCAACCTTATTGAATGGAAAACTAGAGGAGGAGGTATATGTTGATCAATCACCAAGATTTGAAGTGAAAGGGCAAGGGTACAAAGTGTACAAATTGAAGAGAGCCTTACATGGCTTGAAGCAAACTCCAAGAGCTTGGTACAATTGTATTGACTCATATTTACTCAACAATGGGTTTCACAGGAGAAATAATGAGACTATTCTCTATATCAAATTAAATCAAGGTAAAGTCCTTATAGTTTGTATATATGATGATGACATGATACATACTAGGAATGTGGTGTTACATGATTTCAAAGTTGTCATGAAAAGAGAATTTGAGATGACAAACCTTCGTCTCATGACGTAATAATTGGGAATTGAAGTCAAGCAATTTGCTCAAGGGATATTCATATGCTCAAGAAACACCTATTGCAATAGCAATAAAATTAAGAAGGAAGGATCAGACACTGTTAGTGCATTCAACATTGCATAAGAGGCTTGTAGGCAACCTCATGTACCTTATTAAAACTAAACCTAATGTTATGTATGCAATTAGTTTTATTTATATACTTATGGAGTTTCCCAAGGAATATCACTAGAAAGTTGGAAAAGAAATTTTGAGGTATATTGTAGGTACAATCGATTATGGATTGCGGTACACAAGTTTTGAAGAAAAAATGCTTATAGGATATACAAACAGTGACTTTGTTGGTAATATTGATGATACGATAGACACATCAGGATACACATTTCAATTTGGCAACAAATAGATCTCATGGGCTTCTAAGAAATAGTCAATTGTCTCAATATCTTCGACAAAAGAAGAATATGTAGTAGTTACTTCCGTAGCATGCAATGCAGTACAACGAAGAAGGCTTTTGAAAGATTTTTGCACATCTTGAGAAAGAGCCATCTACTATTTTTTGCAACAATATTTCAGCGATTCTATTATCAAAGGGTCATGCGCTTCACAGGAATAGTAAGCACAATGACTATCGCTATCAATTCATCCATGAGCTTGTCAAAAATGGTGACATATTTCTTCAAATTTGTGGATCTAGAGATCATTTAGCAGATATATTCACCAAACCATTGGGAAGAATTGTGTTTGAGTTTCAGAGACAACACTCTGGCATTATTAGTGCTAATGAATGTAACAACTGAGATTAAGGGGGGTGTTAAAATATAACCTCTCCTATTAACTAAGGTAGTCGAGCAGTTAGTTGTCAATCTAAGGTATTTTAGAAAGATATTTCTAGAAATTGTTAGTACATATATTTTTAAAAAAATCTTTTTGTTCTTAAATATATCTAAAAGCCAGTAATCTTAGATAATTCTAGAAAATTCCTGATTTATTGTAAAATCTATTTAATAATGAGAAGCATGCCCCGTAAATTTTTAATTATTTTTCATTGATGTCTTTGTTGGATAAATTTTAATATTCCAAAAAAATATAACAATTTAAATGAAAATTATTACTTTGTAAGCATCTTATTTAAATTTATGTTACATAGAACATTTTATCATATTCTACCAAAAATATTAAAAAGTCCATATATTACTTTGAAAATCCTATGAATCAGTTTGACAATAAGACTATATCACCTGAAAACTTATCACCGTAACCCACGGGTTAGAATTATCTTAAAAAATAAGAAAAATATAATTTATCACCCTTCATTCAGAACAGAAAAAATATCAGAAACTTGCGGAAGAATTGGAAGAAGCCCCCTCTCTGATTCGTTCTTCTAGGATCAATGTACGTTTAGGGACGTGTTGAGCGAAAAAGCATTTGCGGCCTTATTTAACTCTCAATAAATATTAAATATTACTGAAGCATATGAGTTCAAAGGAAGAATTGGAAGAAGCCTCCTCTCTGATTCGTTCTTCTAGGATCAATGTACGTTTAGGGACGTGTTGAGCGACCAAGCATTTGCAGCCTTATTTAACTCTCAATAAATATTAAATATTACTGAAGCATATGAGTTCAAAGGAATTTTCCACCTCTTTCGACTGGTCACCAACAGGCCAAGAGTAATATTGTAAAGAGTAATATTGTAAAGTTGAATTGAATGATACGAGTTCAAATGAATTCTCTACCTCTTTTGTAAAGTTGATTTATGCATTTCACTCAATTAATGACCCAAGCTGAATTCCCCAAAGATATAAATATATTTAACATTTTATTCCCATGCACATCGAAGTAGATATATGAAAGTCATGAATTGAGCGTAATTATTTGTTACCTCCTTTAATTTAGCGTTGAACTTTATATTGAACATATGAGAGACAAATTTCCACCTGTGCTACTGATTTCAATTCAGCGTAATCATCTGTTTTTTAAACATATGAGACATGCAAGATTCCACCTGTGCTACTGAATTCTACAACCTTGTCTGGCTCATCCAAATAGCCCCGTGCCTGGGGTTCAATGATTTCCATATTCTCATCCTACCTTGGAATCCTTTCGTTTGCAGAAACTACAAATAGGAAAACTGGATCTGATCTATGAGCGAACTCGAAAGATAGGACTTGTTTTTCTTCAAATATTTGTAAATTTCCTGATATCCAGCTACCGTCATTGATTGATCAAACAGGGTAAAGCCTGGGAATCCTTGAATTGGATGATAAACCCTTACTGGTTGTACAATTGCACCCTTGTTGCACCTTGCTGGTAATCACCTACTTCTAGTCTAGTGTGACCTTCCTTGAGGCCTTTCTTTCACTATCTATGAGGGGCACAAAAGCTATAATGATGGTACCATTCCATGATATCCATACTTAACATTTGACACCATTCCCCTCTTCCAATGTCCTAACTTTTGATTGGTTGTGTTCAGTCGCTCATGTTGGTTCATTGTTGACCTTGTCCCATGGGAAGAAGGGGCTATAAGATAAGAACGAACTTGCCCTAAATGTTAATGTGAAAAAATGGAAAATGGTGTAAACCAAGTAAAAGCCAAATTATATCCTGATCTATGGCCTCCCTTATATTGGCACTCATCCTTGAGAGTATCCAGGAACATATCGGACTTGATGAAGCGATGAATTGACCATCACAAAAAGGGGTTATCTCATTATTTTATTGATAATAAAAGAAGCTTGTTAGACAAGCTATCTAAAGAAAAGAAAAGGGTAAGTATGGGGGCTTGGCAAAACAAAGACGACAACAATAACTCAACCGTTGCTAAGTGCTCCATCTACAAAGGTGCTCATGGATAATCGTTTGACATAACCTATGTTAGATTGTGTAGCTCCGAAGGTATTTCCGAGACAAGGAAACGCACCAAAAGAATTTGATTGGGAAATTTACCCAAAGTTGGGGTTTTGGACCCAAAGATGTGGGTTCAGGACCTAAAGAAACTAATTATTTATTCTAATGGGTTAGGAGGCTAAAACACTAGATCTAGAGGCTTCCTAAATGACCCTATAGAAAAGGATAAATAGAGGAGAGCCAAAGAAGAGGCCCATTGTGCAAGAGAGATGTGACTTCTATTGTGCAAGGTGTGCCTTGGTGGAGGGCTGAGTTCTCCTTATGGAGGTCCAGATACTCTTGAGAGAAAACTGTAGTCTAGTTCTGAGAAGGATGAGTAAAAGGTTAGAGGAGGAGAAAGGTAGTCGAGAACTTGGAGACCTGAAGAACAAGGTCGAGCTTGGTTTAGGGATTGGTCTAAGGCCAATAAACGAGATCTAGTCATGCTATTATATCCCTTGAAGGACGTCCAGTGCCTCAGCCTGTGTGAACTGAAGTACTATGGAAAGGTGAGGGCAAGGGTTTCCATATCAGAGAATATATCTACAACATAACAACTTATTTTGTGAAGCATAGTGAGTCTAAAGAGAGCCACAGATCACCTAAGGATCAACTACATCTTGAAGGAATGCAAGCTTATGGTCTTATCTGTTTTGTGCAAGGAATTGTGCCCTAGGAAGGTAGGATGAGACATTATCTAATATATGAAGGAGGGTTACTCTATTGTATGGTCAATTGTGTGTGTTGTTGGAGGTTGTCGTGACGACTGTGAAGGGTCGAAGCCCTGGAACCAAGTCAAGATGCCTTAGATCTACTTGCAGAAGGGCCACAGGGTATCTGTGGAAGGTTGCAGGCAGTCTGAGGAGGTCACAAACTATGGACTGAGGGCTGAGAGGCCTCATAAAATCCATGCTACAAGGTCGAGGAGTCTCAAGGCTAAGAAGAGGCCAGTAAAGGGACAAGGGGCACAGTTCTGTGGCGTAGAGGGTTGTTGAGCATTATTGATGAAGTCTATTCACAAATGAAATTATGAACAATGTGTATTGATGGCTAATTCTGAAGTCATATTGGAGGATTAATAGACTGTGAGACACTAAAGTATTTGGGTTGATTACGCAAAGTATTTGAAGGAAAGAATACTATGTGAGCATCTATTGATTTTAAGGGATAATAATGCAATGACTTTGAAGGATAGATGTAACTGTGAGTAGTTGAAGTGCTTGAAGGCTAGAAGAGTAGTGTACTGAAGGTCTTGTTCATTTCAAGTAATTAGTTGGACAATGATCTAAAAGGAGCCAGATTACTCTGTGAAGGAGGCCAAGGACTGTCAGGTAACAATTAACAAATAAGCTTGTTTTGTGCTTATTCAGATGGGCAAATTGAGGATCAAATGGATCTGACCTCAAGCCCTAATATTTTGTATATTGTCTACACTAGTTGTACTAGTGATATGAAGGGCCATGATCCCTAGTACAGGAGCCCCATGATTCTATTATTAATGGATTAGTAAAAAATCTAGCTTTCTGTTCAATGTCTTTGTGTACTTTATTGATTTCACTATTGTATATTTTCATTGTGTAAAGTGCTTTTAGTTGAGTACCTTCAATGTGTTTATGTTCAAGTCTAGACATAGACCAGATCTGTGTTATAAGGAAAATTCAACATGGTATCAGAGCTACTTTGCAAAGAACATGGATCAAAGTGTGTGCAGGAAGTAGAGTGAGCCAGTGGAGGTTGTGTAGGCTCAAAGGGAGTCTAGATTAAAAGAGAGCCTGCAAAGGAACATCAGATGCCCAATGGAGGACTGAATCTTAGGTTCAACTCTAAGAGAGAAGTTTTCAGACCATTAAAGTACAGTCACAAACCATGTGAGAACATTCACGATGATGCAAGCAAAAGTCACATTGCATGCAAGGATAGTCATACACTATGAAAGACAAAGCTAGGTGTAGTAAAAACATGACATGGCACATGCAAGGACAAATATCGATACACAAAGGAAAGTCATGACTCATGCAAGGATGGTCACGGGCATGTAATGAAAGTCATGGAGTTGGAATCGAGAAGGAGATACCTTCCTCACTAAGACAGATTTTTAGATTTTGGGTAGCTAGGAAGGTATTTCCAAGAGAAGGAAACCCACCAAAGGAAGTTGGTTAGGAAACTTACCCAAAATTGGGGTTTTCGACACAAAGATGTGGGTTTATGACCTAAAAAAACTAATTATTTATTTTAACCGGTTGAGAGGTTAAAACCCTAAGATATGGAGGTTTCCTAAATGACCCTAGAAAAAAGGATAAATATTGGAGAGCCAAAGGAGAGGCTCATTATGCAATAGAGATGTGACTTCCCTTGTGCAAGGTATGCCTTTGTGGAGGGTCGTGTTCTCCTCCTAGAGGCCAAGACATTCTTAAGAAAAGACTATAGTCTTGTTCTGAGAAGGCCAAGTCGAAGTTTATAGCAGGAGAAAGGTAGTCAAGATCTTGGAGGGCCAAAGAGCAAGGGTGAGCTTGATTTAGGGCATGGTCTAAGGCAAATAAATGCAATTTGGCCGTGATATTGTAACCCTTGAAGGAGGTCAAGTGCCTCAGCCTATGTGAAATAAAGTACTTTGGAGAGCCTAGGGAAAGGGTTTCCATATGGGATAATAGATAATACAACATAGCATCCTATCTTGTGAAGCATAGTGAGTCTAAAGAGAGTCGCAGATCACCAAAGGAGGAATCGCAATAAGAAGTAATGCAAGCTTATGGTCTTATCTATTTTGTGGAGGGGATTGTACCAAAGAAAGGTAGGCCTAGACCTTTTTTTCCATACGAAGGAGGGTTACTCTGTTGTACGGGCAATTCCATGTGTTGTAGGAGGTTGTCGTGAGGACTATGGAGGGCCGAAGCCCTAGAACCAGGTTGAGAAGCCTCAAATATACTTGTAGAAGGGCCACAGGGTAACTGTGGAAGGACTTAGCAGTTTGGGGAGGCCACAAACAATTTGAGGAGGTTGCAGACTGTGGATTGAGGGTCGAGAGCCTCAGAAAATCTATGGCGCGGGGCCAAGAGTTAGGCCTAAGAAGATGCCAATGAAGGGAAAAAGGGGCATGGTTCTACTGTGTAGGGGGTTATTGAGCATTATTGTGGAAGTTTGTTCACAAATGAAATTATGAACAATGTGTATTAATGGCTAGTTATGCAGTCTTATTGAAGGATTAATAGATTGTGAGAAGTTGAAGTTTTTGTGTTGATTATGCAAAGTATTTGAAGGATTGAATACCCAATCAGCAATTGTTAATTTTAAGGGCTAATAATGCAGTGAATTTGAAGGACAAAAATAATTGCGAGTAGTTGAAGTATTTGAAGGCTAGAAGAGTAGTGGACTTAAGGACTTGTATTGCATGTAGTTGGTTAAGCAGAGATTTGAAAGGAGCCAGATCACTCTATGAAGGAAGCAAACGATCGCCAAATAGCAAGTGACAAATAAGCTTGTTTTATGGGTAGATTGAGAATCAAATGGATTTGACTCAAGCCCTAATATTTTGTATACAAGTTATACTAGTGATCTGAAGGGCCATGATCCTTAGTATGGGAGCCCCGTGATTCTTTTATTGATGGATGAATAAAAAATCAAGCTTTGGGTTCAATATCTCTGTGTACTTTATTGATTTCACTGTTGTAGATTTTTATTGTGCAAAGTGCTCTTAGTTGAGTACCTTCAGTGTGTTTGTGTTCAAGTCTTGACATAGAACACATCTGGGGTATAAGGAAAATTCAACAATCTAGCATAAGATTATGAACCCATTCATGAAGTACATCCCAATCCATAACACCATCACATACTCTTATCTTCTAAAAGGATCAACCTAGGAATTGTTCCTCTTGGAAACACCTAATAGGGCCATGTAGTAACCCTTCAATACTTAAGCATGGTAACTTGTGTATAAATCATAAGCTAGGAAGACATTTGAAGATGATGCTCATGTGAAGTAATATGATGCCTTTAACATTAAATATTGTCTACTCTGATACTCTCATGGTTTTTGCACCTATGATGTTGATCCCACTTTTTTCTATCATTATGCATTAGATATTTTTCCCTAGCTTAGCTACCATCCCTTGAAAGATAGTATGAGGCTTCTCCAACACTCCCAAGAGGATGTCCAACTGCACTTGCTAATTGAATAGGGCAATTTGATAAAATATGTCGGACACTTATTTAGTGGCATTGACATTAGAATTACTTGACATAGTTGATGGCACCCTAACCTACCTCTAGGACGTTTTTCATTCAAAATTAGAATGTTACCTTGAGGGTAAATGTACCCCAGAGATGACAAGATGCCCCTAGGATGGAAATGCATGTACTTAATGAACATTGCCCAATTTTTTGGTATATTTGATGATGATTATGACATGGGACCCTTCTAGAGGGGATGATACTCTATTCACCATAATGAGATCATGCCCTAGCCTTATGACGTCCCCTTCTTAATGTTAGGAGTGAGGAAATGGGCACTTTGATAACTAATGTTGGCTTGAGGATGTCCTTTCTTAATGATCGGGTATATATTAGATGAGGAAATATCACTTTTGCGATGAGGCACAGCCCTTGAAGCCATTTATTGCACCTTAAATGAAAAGACACATCTCTTGGCGGATGACACCGTGCATGGAGGACGCTTTTCTCAAACATGTAGGCTATATTAAAACATAATTTCATATTGTAATGTAATTTTGGCTAATTTTTGGGTTGGATTATTGACTTTGTCACTTGTATCATGAATTACTTGTATATTATGGCTTCTTAAAGCCAAATTAAAGAAAATTGGCCTACCTAAACTTGTATAACCATGAGGTTGATTCCTTTCTTTGATTGATTTCCACACTTGGAGATAATGTGCACTAGTTATTTGGCCTCTTCTATCTTGTGCCTATGGATCACTAGTGTAGCAAACTTCTTGTGGAGGATTTTTCATGGATGGTTCTCTCCCTTGGATGATTATTGGTGATTCCTTAATTATATGTACTATTTTAATGTAAGTTATTTTCTTCCATCTTGTTCTTGTCGATGAAATAGGGTTTAACACACCAAGGTTTTGTTGATGCTTTATAGCTCTAAATTCTTCATGCACAAGATCTCCATCAAGTTTCTCTTGAGATGATCGAGGTTTAGCTCTCTCCTTTTCAATTTCCATCTTGAGGTGATCGAAGTTTAGCCCTCTCCCTTTCAATCTCCAAAGAAGATAAAAGCACACTAAGGTTAAAGAATTAAGGAACATCGGATTGTCTTCCTCAATTTCTTTGAATCAATATCCATATGTTTTCTTCCATAAATTTTTATTCCCAAATTTCATTAGCCGTAGATTGAGAAAGGAACTAGTCTAATCTCTTATGTCAATATTTTAAAACCAAATTTCTTTATTTGTTTTGGGGTAAACTAGGGTTATGTTAGAGAAAAATAATTTATTTTCAACATAATCTTGGATATTATTGTCCTAGTGTTAGTACTTGTATGCATTTATTTGGAAAATAAAAAATATCATTTTAAATGTATTTTTCAACAACAAATTAGCCCTGACATCTAGGGTTTGTTTTTTTGTTATATGTTTTTCCCACCATGAAAAGTTCTTGTGATTTATTCTCTTGTTTACTCATTATTTATTCGTAATATTATACTTTTTCACCATAGATTTTAAGGATTATTTTTATTTCTATAATAGGCTATTTGTATTCAATAAATTGTTGGTTGAAACCCTAGTTTATAGCATCCAAGTACAATTTCTTTATTTTATGTTTTTGGGAAACTATTTGAGCCTCTATTACTTAACCTAATCCTTTTAGATTGAGCCATAGGAACCCTTGAACTTGTTCTATTGGAATTATACGTTAAATTACGCAAAACCCTAACCATTGCATACTTATACTTGGGTGAGCCTTCTTGTAGAACCCTTGGGGGGATTTAGCCTAAGACTAATTCGGTTACTTGATCTCTAATATCTACAAGGGAATCCTCCCTTATAGTGTTGAAAATATCGGTATCGACGAAATATTGACGAGGGTTCTAAAAACATATTTTTGGCAATATCGGCGAAAATATTAGCGAAATATCGAAAAATATCGACAAACATAAGAAATGCATAATATATTTATTTTTTTCAGATTTTTAACCATATAAATCAATAACAACACGAAATAAATACATAGACACATAAATGTGAAGAAATCACTAATATATATGATGTAGTGGATGTAAAATAAAAATGATACATCAAAGGCGATACCAAATCCTACTAGTCCCTGATAATTGTCCAATGAAGCACTCAAACGTGGAGAACCAATATAAAAGAACCTCACATCTATAAAAGCATCTCATCATCATGAGTTATATGTAGCAAAATAAATAAAATTAGCAGCTAGCTATCTGAGATCAATGACCTCTCCCCCTTTTACAGAAAAACATTATGGGCTATTTGTCAAGCCTGCCCCAAGCAGTAGAAGGCTTTGACCCTGCACCTAATGTTAAATAATGATTGTTGGGTATGGAGTTGTGCTTTCCTATATCTATAGCAGATGGTGCTAACATTGATGCTCCCATAGTCTCCTCCCCCTCTTCCTTGTGTTGCTCCTCCCCCGAGTCCTTCTCCTCATGTTGCTCCTCCCTCGAGTCCTCCTCCTCTTGTTGCCCTTGCACTAATGGTTCCTCTAACCATGTAGGTGACTCCTCCAAGATGGGCACCTCAAACTCCACCCTCTACTGAGAAATCACATCAATACTGTCTAAGGAAATGGCATCTGGATCCATTGGTTTTTCTATTTTCTTCACTTGAAGTCAGAGATTGTAATGCACATACACTAAATCATTGAGGCATGAGAAATCCAACCTGTAAGAGTAACAAAAAAATAAATGAGTCTTGAATCTTCACATTTGAGGGTGATAAATTAAAATTACAATAAATATAATTGTTCAACTGAAAGCTAAAGCTCAAAATTATACATGTTTCCTTTTTTGAGTGTATTTTCTCAAATACACTCCAATTGCACTCACAACTTGAAGAACTACAGGTTTGTATCAAGATTCTTATGGCCAATTCCTTCAAATTTGGTGCCCTTGCACCATAGCTTCACCATGAACTATCCACTGTTGAAAATGCAACAACAAAATCTGCTTTCGACTTTTACTTGGTCAAACTAGAATAAAATTCGAATTTCAATTTCAGCAAAATACTTTGTGGTAGTTAACTGAGGTGAGATGGCTCCTGTCACTCAATTAACTCAGTAAATTTGCTTTGGGGACACTCAAGTTTAGTTCTACATGATTGATTGCTAATTTGTAGCAATCTATTTCATTTAAATTGAGTTATTGTCAGTTTAACTAGTTCTAATTGTCAGAAGAACTAGTAACAGTCAAGTTCTAGGTGCGTAACTTCAACCACACTGAGTGATCAACCATTTAACTGATCAATCAACCCAAAATAATTATTGCATGTAGATAATTCGAGTTACCCAGTTGAGATTGGAGTTCAATGGAAGGGTACTATCAGTTGTAAACTATTCAAAACTGTACAGGTTGTCCATACAATCAGAGGATTGGCCTATGGTAATTGTGCAATTCCTTGGAGTGAGGTTCCTAAATAATAGGGGCAATTTCCCAAGGAAACAGCGCAAGGAAATAGGAGCTTGGAGGCTTGAAAAATTGGCTAAGCTTCAAGCCAAGATCAGTCAATCAAGCATAGGGTAGAAGATACAGGTGCATGTTGTGCTCTAGCTTGAGCAAGCATATTGTATTCTTCTAGATTCTTTGATTAATGCAATATAGATAGTAAGGGGTTTTGAGCAGTTGCTTTTCCCTAGATAAATCTATGTGTATGTTTGATGTTTCCATTTGCATGTCAATGATTCTTTTTTTAGATTGTGAATTAACTTCTGCAGATTAATAGAGTAGCTTCAAATCTTATGATTTAGTAAATTTCATGAGCAGTTTTGAATCTACACATTAATTGCTACATAGCATCAAAGTTGGAATCATTGTAGAGCATAGATTTTGAAGTTGTCATTACAAGAGGTTCAAGGTTGCAGATCAGGTTGTAGGTTTTCTTAAGGACTAAGAAGATGGCTTTTAATGGACTAAGGCTCCAGT
The DNA here is from genome assembly GCA_000404065.3 of Pinus taeda. Taxonomy (NCBI): domain Eukaryota; kingdom Viridiplantae; phylum Streptophyta; class Pinopsida; order Pinales; family Pinaceae; genus Pinus; species Pinus taeda. The sequence continues at coordinate 23,361 of APFE031415200.1, read as the reverse complement.
ATGCCCTTGAGGGAAGCTTGAATTATGTTGCATGGAAGGACTGAATGGAGGAAATACTAGAGAATAATGAGTTGAAGGAATTCATTAACAATGATATTTCAAAACTAGAATCTAGTAGATTGGAAGAAGTGTGTTGCCAAGGCGAGGAGGATCATATTGGAGGGCGTAAGAGACCATAGTGTCTCCAATCTCCATGGGAAAGAGACTTTGTATGCAATGTGGCAAGTGCTGACAGATTTGTTCAAGAATAGTAGTGACCACAGGAAATTGGCACTCAAGGACAAGCTTCGAAATATCAAGAAGCAGGGGAAAAAGACCATTCCACAGTACCTGAGCAAGTTCACATAGTGTCGTGATGAACTTGGTCAATTTGGTGTTAAAGTAGCAAAGGATGATTTGGTGAGCAGGGCCCTTCTAGGCCTTCCCAAGAGCTGGCATAGCACCACGATTCGGTGAACGGGAGAAAGAAGCTACCAAATTGGGAACGCTTGTGGTCCGATTTGGTACAGGAGGAGATAAGGGATAGTAGTAGAGATGGGACCTCATCCAAAGGCGAGGATGAGGAGAACTGTGCCTTGGATGGAAAGGCAGAAAAAGGGAAAGGGAATAAATCCCAATCCAAAGAAGATTTGAGTCAAGGGGGAAAGAAGAAGGACTTGTCCAAAATCAAGTGCTTTCACTGTCATGAATTCTGGCACTATGCAACGAAGTATCCACACAAGAACGAAGGTAAGATGAACGCGGGAGCAATGGGTGAAGCCATGGCTTCACAGTTCAAACTTGATTTTACCCTCATTGCATGCATGGAAAGAACAGTGACGGGTAGTGTGTGGTATCTCGGCAGTGGTGCCTCATTCCACATGACAGGTGACAAAGAATTTTTCAGTGACTTGGAGGAGAAGGATCTCCAGATGCACATCAAGATGGGAGATCGTGAAAGGTATAATGCGACTTGTATTGGTACAATTACTTTTCAGAGGGAGTATGACTCCCCTCTCAGGCTCAAGGATGTGATGTTTGTACTAGGTCTGAAGAAGAATATACTTTATGTAGCTGTGTTGGAGGACCGTGGCTAGGATGTGATATTCAACAAAGGTAAGGTTGTGCTGAGACATATCACCACGGGACAAGTGAAGCAGATCGAGGTTCGAGTAAGGAACCTCTATAAATAGATGTGGAAGACTATGCAGCATTGAGCACAAAACCAGAGAAGGTGCAGAGCCGAGATGTCAACAAATTATGGCATAGAAGACTTGGCCATTTGCATCATGGCACATTGAAGATCATGCAACGTATTTCTACTGGCCTCCCCAAAGGAAAACTAGAGCAATGGGATACTTGCAAAGGGTGTACATTAAGGAAGTACACAAAATCCACCTTAAATCATCGGGACAGCAGGGCGCATGCAGTCCTTGAAAGGATGCACTATGATGTCTATGGGCCTCCACTTCCAAGCACGAGTATTATGTTATATTTGTAGATGATTTCTCACGGAAGTGTTGGATCTACTTCATGCAAAAGAAAGGCCAGACATTCTCCAAATTCGGAGAGTTTAAAGAACTTGTTGAGAAAGATACTGGCAAGAAAGTGAAGGCTCTCAGGAGCAATAACAGTGGTTAGTACGTTTTGAATAAGTTTAAAAAATTATGTGCAATGGAAGGCATTTGACGAGAGTTGACAACACCCCATAACCCACAACAAAATGAGGTGGCTAAGAGGAAGAACAAAAGTATTGTGGGAGCATCACGGGTGATGTTGCACGACTAAAGCCTACCTCTACACTTGTGGGTTGAAGCATGCAACACAACGGTCTATTTGCAGAACAGGAATCCTCACAGCATTATTGGCATGAGTACACCAGAGGAAGCTTTTTTAGGGAAGAAATAAGAGAATTCGAGTTACCCAGTTGAGATTGGAGTTCAAGGGTAGTGTACTATCAATTGTAAACGATTCCAAGTTGTACAGGTGGTGCATGCAGTCAGATGATAGGCCTATTCTAATTCCGTAATTCCTTGGTGTGAAATTCCTAAATAATAGGGGCAATTTCCCTAGGGAAAAATGCAAGGAAATAGGAGAAAATTTGGCTAAGTGTTGGGCCAAGGTCAGCCAGTCAGGGAGAGGATAGAAGATATAGGTGCAAGTTGTGCTCAAGCTTGAGCAAGCATATTGTATTCATCCAGATTCTTTGATTAATGCAATACAGATAGTAACGGGTTTTGAACAATTGCTTTCCCCTAGATAAATATTTGTGTATGTATGATGTTTCCTTTTGCATGTCAATGATTCTTGTTTTAGATGGTGAATTAACTTCCACATATCAGTAGAGTAGCTTCAAGTCTTGTGATTTAGTAAAGTTCATGAGCAACTTTGAATCTACATATTAATTTCTACATCTACAACAAAATAAAGAAATAAAAAACATAAAAACTTAAAACATAATTAAACTTTCAAATAAAACATAATTGAACTTACAAAATCTAGAAATATAAATAAGTGAATTATAAATTGAAAATTCTAATGAGTGATGACTTGTCACTTATGTGGCATGACGAGGGTTCTTTCCCTAATAGCATCATCAAAGCTAAATAGGTCAACACAATCCCGATAAAATTGTATCTCGTGCTTGATTTCTCTACGAAGCTTAGGATCAGGCACCATCCTATGAATACAAGAATGGAACCCTTCCATCACCTCACCATCAAAATCAAAGAGACATTTGTATGAAAATGTGGGGTTGAGGAAGATTCTTTCTGCATGAATAGATTGATGAAGCATCCTTGTCCACTGATTATCAATTGCATCCCATAACATCACCTATCTATTAAGCCCAGCAAAACCCTTGTCTGCATAATAAGCACGAATGGCCTCCTTATCCCTATCCATGGCCTCATACAAATAAGCCATTGCAGGTTTCTCCCCATCTACCAATCTCAGAACCTTTACTATAGGTTCACTAAAGCACACTTCTACTCTTTGCCAAAATGTGTCAGTGTACACCATTTTTGCAATGGCTCTCCCATCCTTTCTCCTGTTGTATCTACAATCATGTTGCTCATTAAAAACAAACATTTGCTTCAACTAAAACTAGCAGCGAAGCAAAGACTGAAGAGTAACACAGCTAGTGGATAAACTTGTGATTGCAGGACACTGCAACTCCTTATTTCTAGTGTATCTCCTCATGAGGCTAAGAACAAAAGCACGGTTATATATAAACTTGGGGACACTTCTAGCCATATCAATCACCTCCTTGATGAAGGAGATTTTCCCCATATCCTCGAGCAGCAAATCGATAAAATGTGTTGCACATGGAGTCCAGAACAATGTGTAGTGCCTCTCCATAAGCATCCTGTCAGCAGACACATAATTAGTTGCAGTATTGTTGCATTATCTGTTATGACTTGCACCACACTCTGCACACCAATCTCCCAGATGAACCCATCTAACAACTCAAATATATCAATGTTGCATCTTTTATATGTGTTGATGCATCCACTAATTTAATAAACATGGTACCTTTAGGACAATGTACCAAGAAATTTAAAAGGTTCCTACCTTTCCTATTTTTCCAACCATCAAACATCACTGTGTATCTAGACACCTCCCATGTTTGTTTCAACTCCGCCAATCTAGAGTTGATGTCCTACGTTTCTTCTTGAAGGATTGGCCCTTGCAACTCCTCAGATGTAGCACTTTTGTACCCTAGGCCCACAATAGAAATAACATCACACATTCATTTCCAAAATCGATTGGTTTTGGTGATGTTGAGATGTAAGTCGCTCCAGAAAAGACACCTCCCCATAGCTCTATCAGTATCTACTTCTTGCTTCTCCTTTTTTTTAACAATTGATTTTATGGAAGGTAGTGCTCCATGTCTAGTTCATTGAACAAAATATGATGACCTCCCACTCCCAGTAACATTAACATTGGCAGGTGATGTTGTGGAACTCCTCCCACTACCCTCAACCTCAAAATAGGAAGAAGATATCCCAAAAGATCTACCTGCACGTCCAGCCTTGTTTCTTTCTACCTCTTCTTTCTATTTGTCTTTTTCATCAATTGCTTCAAGAGATTTTTGTAAGCTTTGCACTAGATTTCATGCAAAGCACAACATCATGTCTAGGGAGTCTAGCCAAATGGTATTTCAATCACATAACTCCTCCTGTCATCTTGTTCCCATATAATTTGCATGTTAGATATGACTGAGTTATCCCACATCAAGTTCCCCATACTCCCAAAATGGGTCCAAGGGCTTTGGCATATTTGTAGTGGATTAATTCAAACCTAGCATACCAAAAAAACAAAAAATTGGTATTGAATCCCCATAAACAAAAAATAATAGCCACCTAATTTTAAAAAGCAATGTTTTACTACATTATTTGCAAAGAAAAATGGAAATAAGAGGGTGCTTAAGAAAGTTATATAAAAATAAAAAAAAATAAATAAAAAAATGAAGTTTGTCATCCAAATATGGAGAAAATCTTTGCATTGGCCCATGGGCATGAAAATCATAGCAAATGGAAAAGAACAAAGTAGAAAAATGTTGGTAGGAAAAGAGGAAAGCAAGTATAAACCTAAATCTATGAAAAAAATCATTAACATAGGGGTTTTTAAGAACATGCCTATTAATGGAAGAAATGAAGTTTGTATCACTGTTCTTGAATCTTTGATCCACAAAATAATTTTGGTTGGCAATGATAATGCTTGTTTGATCCTCAATCCCTCCTTCTCTAAGAGTAACAAAGAAAAATGAGCAAATAAAAGTCAAACTTTTCTTTTGCAGCCACAACCCAACTTGCCTGGCAATATTTTAGGTCGTAGCGTAATATTATGACAAGAAATTGATGATATTTCAGAAATATCACAACATTTTCAAAACGAAAAATATTGCAATATTTACTTGGTGATACCTCGTTTTGCCAAAAATATCGCAAAATTTCCGAATATCGACGATATCTCGGCGATATTATAAACACTACTCCCTCGTGGCATATTGTGTCCAACCACAAAAATGATGGGACTAGTTGTTGAGGTCATAGTGATATTTCTCCCATTATTACGCTCAATCTAGGTTGCTTAGTTAGACTTTGCAAAAAGGTACTAGAATTTGCAGTAATAGTTCACACCCACCTTCTTCTAAAATAGGCCTTCAATGAAAATTGAAAAAAACAAAGGGTGACAAAGGGCATCCTTCTCTCAACCTTCTCATAGGATTGAAGAACATGGATCCTAGCCCATTTATTAGAATTGCAAAAGAAATTAAGGCAACATCCTATGATCCACTTGAATATTGGAAGACTAAATCCCAAATGGGAGGCCATCAACTTGATGTTAGCCAACTTGTTCTATCATATTCTTTTGACAAGTCAAATTTCATGATCATTGCTAGAATCTTCTTTGTTTTTATAGAATGTAAACCTTCTTTTGTTGTTCCAATAGCACCATGTATTTATCTCCTAGCCAGAACCTTAAATTGCACATAATAAGTAACCTTTGAAAAAAAGTATTTACCCTTATAGCCAATATCTTTGCCATAAGGATGAGTGCTAAAAATGTGGAGTTGGAAACTCCCAAAATTTTCCTTGCGTTTGTTGACTTTTCAATTACCTTGATTAAGTCTTCTTTTAGTAGTTCATAGAAACTAATGAACAACTCAATTGGCCAATAATTTGGCCCTACGATTGTATCCTTTTGAAATATGCTAAAACATAATTTCCCTCCTCCTTCGAGACTTCTTCAATCAACATTTAAGTTGCTTCTTCTTGGAAAGAAAGTAGCTATGTTCAAAGTTTCTGGTATAATAGCTCTTGTTGGACCTATACAAATATATTAGATGTGAGAGGCCATATTTTTACTCTTTTCATAGAAATATCTACATTTACCTCCATCTAGCTTCTCCATTTCAATATACTATTTATTCTCTTCCTATGCTTTTCATAGTTATGAAAAAAAATTGTATTCACTTCTGCATTTACAATGTCATACTCTTTATCATCCACTCTACTTCTTTCGAATACAATATCTTTTTCTTTATTCTTTCTAAACTCAATAACCCCCTTTTTCTCCAACTCATTGAAAAGCCCATCCACATTCCTCTCTTAGAGTTGAACTATCTTTCTCCTCGCTTCTTTTATGTCCTTGTTCATATTTATAAAAATTTAGTATATCCCCAAGCCATGATTGCTTTCTTCACCTTTTTTAATGCTACTACAAACTAGTAACTTGCTAAGTCTTTGGACTTTCCATCGAAACCAAACCATCCATGTTTTATGGGCTCCAAACACTCCTTTCTTCTAACCAAATATGATTAAACTTCAATCGGCTAGTTGGCTTCAAAATCCTATTTCTCTAGTTGGATTAGAATGGGTAAGTGAATTAAGCATGCTCCATCTTTACCCAATACCTATCGTTGTCTTATTCGCTCATTAGATTTTTAGTTACTAAAAAATTATCCAGACTCTTTAAAGCTCCAGCTTCACTTGATTTATTATTTTTCAATGTGGGTGACACTTTTCAAGGTTCTACATCTACAAAGCCCACCTCTTCCTTCTTTCACCTAAAAAAAGCTTTCTAACTTATTCACCCTTGTTTATCCCCACCATACTTCAAATCTATTAAATGTAAAATTTAAATCTCCCTCTAAAATCAACCTCTCGTCCTTTGTGCAAACTAGAGAAAAAAATTCATCCCAAAAACATTTCCTATCACCATATGGACCATAAAAATTGGTCATAGAAATCTTCTACCCTATCTCCTGAAATAAAAAATATATCAATATACTTGATGCAAGAAAAAAAAAATTAGTAAGGGTGTAGGTTTCTTCAATAGAGTTAGAATCCCCCCTTTAATTTCCTCTTGCATTTATAGCTAAAAAATTCCACCACTTCATTATTTTTTCCAAAATATCTATCATCTTTTGGTCCTCTCCCATTGTCTCTTATAAAAAGATCACATACGACATATGTAATTCTACCAATCTTGATTATGATAGTCTTTTAGAAGGACTATCCAATCCTTTAAAATTGAGCGATAAAATAAACATTCTTTAACCTTAGCAAGGCTATGTCTTGCTCTAAGAACCCCGTTGATTAATTTTTGTTCCCTCTTCGAATTTTTTCAAAGACTTTTACCATGCATGCAACAGAAATTTAAAATAAAATATAAACAATAATAATTAAAAAAACCCCTCAAGTTGATGAAGACATACCCCTCACAAGATCCAAACCCAACCACCCTCCAATACCCTCTTACCCATTGGCTTTATATCCCTATCTAGACCTTAGGTGGCATTTGGGTGTTGTGCACTTTGCATAAATCTCTTCTAAAGCAAATTCAAATGGACCAATCATAGAGTTAATAAACCCTTCACATATCAATTTTCTCTATAATTAATAGGGGTTTGTTTTCTTTCATTATGAAACTTCTAAAGATGTCTAACCCCTACTGAATCCCTCATAATTCTATTTTTTTTTTAAAATCATAATGATTTCTTCCCTAACTCTACTAGAATAGGCCCCCTTTCCCTACCTTTAAAACTAAAATGAACATTTTCTAGAAATAGGTATTTTCTATGTTATGGGAAATTAATTGGCTTATAACTTGAATCTGTGCTTTTTGAAATATCATCCCAAATTGCATCACTTTTGACCCTTGAGGATTATTCGTATGATCCTTTGGAACTCACCTTGTTGATATTTTTGGCTCCTTCCTGGAACTCTCTCTGACTCATTATTTTCTAATTCATTCAATTCTAACACTTTCCTAGAAGTCATATAATTTGCCTTTCAATCCCTAGTATTGACAATGGTCCCTTTGTCTTCCCTTCCATCTAAAGGTGACTTCCCCTTAATAGATTTACCAACCAACCCTCCAAGCAAGCTTGGCATTCGAAACTTTTAAAATATAAGGATTCAGACAATCCTCTAAAGAATGCCCATAAACATGGCACCTTGCACAACAAGTTTAGCAATTGCCCCTCTGAGCAAGCTTGGCTTTCCAAACCTTTACAATATAAATTTGCATGCAATCATCCAAAGAATTCCCATAAACATGGCACCTTGCACTACCCTAATGGGATTTTAACAAAGTCCACAATTTTCTTATTAAAATCCTTCCTCATTTCTAATTTGATGCTATCTGCAAGCCCATATTTAATATCTAACTCTATGAGAATGTGAGGGATAGTGTTATAATGATTATGCTTATAGGACTTGTCAACATCAGTCGTTCTTCCCAAATTATTTCCAATACCCCTCAATATCTTATCATTATAGCATCCTTAGAGTAATCTTAGTAGCTTCACCCATATTTTTTGTTCCCTGGATGCTTCCAACTTTCAAACAAAACACATAGACCACCAATCAATGAAAATATTTGTAACAACCCTAGTGAAAATTCCATGTAATAAAAGTTAATAAAGGTAAAATAATACCCATGATTGATGGGACACTTATTCCAAGTTGAATGTTGGGCAAGACATCCTAGTGTGAGTGTTCATAGGTTTATTATGGCTAAAGAAATTGGCAAAGGCAATGGAAAAGGCTTTGAAAAGGCAGAATGGCATTTTGGCACATTTATTTAAGAAAATAATGGAAATTAGGAGAAAAGGAAGGTGAAAGGTCACAAGTTGCATGTGAGGAGGAAATTGAAGCAAAATAATGAAAATGAAGAAAATAGAGGTCTAATTGATAAAAAGGCTTCTGAGGATCAGTTGGTACAATTTTTGTCATTGTTACCTTTTGTGAGTTCAGTTTTGGAGCTCTCTCATTACACTCTCTCTTTCTCTCTCTCTCTCTCACTCACTCTTGGACGCTTAGAGTTTTCTTGGAGCACTTTGGCATTGGACCAGGAAAGGTAAAGAAGGAAAGAGGAAAAAAGGATCAAGCAAGGAAGAGAAGGATCAAGCAGCTACAGCAGGATTCTTTGCAGCTATCAATTTGCATATGTGTTTTCCTTGCTATATTTGACATGCATGGTATTGTATGTGGTTCTTTGTTGTTATGGCATGGGTTTTGCTAGGTGTGACAGTGTTTTCAACCTAGTCTTGCCATTCCCAGATAGCCCTTGTGTGATGAGGTTCTCATGTTTTGGTTGAGTTGGATTACCAGATGGATTCAAAGCTGAGTGAGGTGGATCTGAGAATAATAGAACACATGGACTAGTAATCCATGAATCGGACTATGGGTTGTGGTAAATCTAGATTTTGTGTTGCCTCGGTGGGACTAGGAATCCTCGGCCTCTGAATGGTGGGATATAAGATAAAGCCTAGAGGTGGGTGCTCTCCATCAAGCCTAGTAATCCCAGGTTGGGATATGCGGTAAAGCCTGGAGAGTGGGTCTCAGTTTAGGGCCTAGTGATTAGGTGTGGATTGCAGTAAACCCTGAGAGACTAGGAGACAAGAAAATTCCTCACAGTGTAGGTGGAAAAATCTGGTGTCATCCATGCTTGTTTTGACCTAGTGATCTGGTGTGGAGCATGGTAAAGCCTGTTATTACATGTTTATTGTTTTGGCCTAGTGATCCACTGTGGATTGTGGTAAACCCTGGTTTCTATTGATGAGGGTGAGGTGGTTTAGCCTAGGGATGCCCTAGTTGGTTCTTTCGATTTGAGTCCCACATTGATAATTGGAATATGGCACGGGGGTGAATGGTTGAACAAAGAATTGGCTCAGTCAATCTATGGTCGGGTGGAACGTGGTAGCCTCATCCCGTGTTGGATTTTGCATTCATTAATAAGATATTATTTCCTTGGTATCTTATGTGTAAATGTATTGGTTTATATGTCGATTCTATGGCTGATGTATCATTTAAATTTATGTTTTTATTATGATGGTTATAAGCATGTCTTATGACAGTGATGATATATTTCTCTCCACATGTTTTGATTTGTAAATGAATGAATATGTATCTAGGACCTAATAGATGATAACACAACTAATGATATATGGGAACAATGCTTCTTAGCGATTCTCAAATAAGTATGAGACCCCTATGCTTAGATCTGTTGTTTAAACCTGTAGATTACATATTTGTGACATGTTTCATGAAATTCCTGTCATGGCTAGTAGGGTTCCAGTCCAAACCTTGTCATTGTTTTCTTAAATGCATCATTGTTATGTTATGTAAATTCAGTTTCGAAAGTTGTCATTGAGTTATGAGCAGTGACCTAGGCTCTGGGCCTGAAAAAGTGGGCAAAAATCTTGGAGTTGCAATGTTAGGCCCCTATACTACTAGTGTAACCCTTATTGTTATTAGTACAACCCACTTATTATATTGATGTACCCACATAGTGCCCATATTGTTACTATTGTACCCCATATAAGCCCACTAATGTTACTATCGTGGCTTCATATTATTATTGTTAGGTCGGATGGGTTATATTGTGAGCCCTTAGACTCCTATATATAGAAAGGAGGTCTTTTCATTTGTATCATCCAAGAATTGTTCATTTATGTAATGTAAAGGAGGGTTGCCCCCTCGAAGAGGCTGAGTTCTAAGGCGTTGATCTATCTTTTCTATCTTTTCTTGAGCTGGTTTCATAACATGCAAGCACAGGTCTAAGGAAAAATACCACAGACGCATTCATACACATGTTGTGGGAGCGTCTGGAGCCTCCTGGATGCATTCTTGTCCATAACAAGGGAGCGTCCTGAGGTTTAATGGTCTAAAACTTCAATTGGTCTCAGTGGTTGGTTACTTGAGTGGTTGGGTTGCCTCCTGGGAGTTTTGTTGCTGATGTGGAAGGTCTCTGTGGTGTGTTTCCATGGGTTTCACTTCCATAAGGTCACCTAGGAGGTTGAATCCCATTATAGTCGCATCTCGTCGCATATTTACCTTGGTTGATCGGTTACTTGGGTAGATGTGGGGTGAGGGTGTTACAATATTATCAACTACCAATACCATCACCCTTTTAATGTCGTTATTTTCTCTTCCAATGTTTTGGGGAATAACTAAGTAATGGACACCATACTTTTTGAAGCCAATCATTTAGCTAGCATTCAAAACAATTCCTCCCATACAAATTTTCTACAAAAATCTTTTCAATTGTACTCCATCAATTACTCCAACCCAATGTATTCTCCAATTAGTATTCTCGCCCTACTTTTCTTTCACTTCACAAGCCTTCTTACCTTCTTCAATTGATTATTTGACTTTATTCCCTAACCATCAAGTATATCCACTCAAATCTTCAAAGTCAATACTATTTGTGATGATCCTTGATTACCTTAATGCTTCCTTGGATTTGGTTCCCTTACAAGGGTCTCTATGCTCTATGAATACACCATTCCTTATACCGTAATGAGGTCAAGTTTGGCATCAAACACCATAGGACATTTTGGGAGAGTGATAAATGTTCATTCACTGGCTCATTATGACATGCCTCCTTCATCTTGCCTTAGTGTTAATGTTTTTATTTGTGCCAAATGTCATGTACTATGTACTATAATTATCATTATGCATGATCAATATGTCTCCTCTTGATCTATTTGTAGCCACCTTTTGCCAATTTCCTAGAGTCTTGTCTTGCAAATAAATTGTCTATGTTAGACCTAACTTTTTGATCTTATGCCTAGGTCAATGACCACCTAGTGAGACAAAAAGATTCCTTCTTTTGTAGGGGTCTATAGTGTAATATACCAATTTTTCCTCCTTAGATCCCGTCTCTTCCTCAACACCACCTTCATTATTATACGAAGGTGTAACTATTGACCAAGCAACAGTTTCATGATTACTTGTTTGGAATTTTGATTTCATAGATTTATTGCTGAAAATCTTGTAAATGTAAATGGAGATTTTGATGTGATAGAATTTTTGCTTAGAATCATGTAAATTTAAAAGGTTTCACTCATTCAATTTATCACCTAAGGGATCTATACTATATAATCGTGGCATTTTGTCTTTGCCTAATTTGATATTTTTTATCCTCATATTCCTTTTTTCTTATTTTAGTTTTTTTTTTTGAATGAAAATATCGTGGGAAACCCAAAATATGGTTCCCCATATTTTTTTATGGCATACCTAAAACCTTATTGACACTAAACTAACAAAATACCAACAACATCAAAAATAACCAATCAAAGTAATACCTTAGACTAATCTAATCTTTGTACCTATCATTAATTATATTAAAAAGCACATAGAATGAACATAACCAAATCTTTTCGTTCAAATGCTTCATTGATTCTCTTGATTCCTTTTTCTTAATATCAAATTATCCTTAATCATCCACAACTTAGAGCATCATATTTTCTTCCTTTTTCAAGAACTAAATGGCTTCAGAAATGAGGAAGTGTTGAGGCTCATTTTCCTATAGTAATAACCATTAGTGATTTGGGACATGGTATAAGTGGAAAAGGTTTATGAAGTACTTTCCTAAAATGAAAATGATACTCTATCAATATAAGAATTACTTAATGACCATGTATGTGGAGCGAATTTCTTCACATTTGGGATGTTGGTGTAGATTGTGCTAACATTATTTAGTAACAAGATACATAGACAAAGGATGACAAGTGATACTATTTAATAATAATAATAAAAAATTGAGAGTGAGATATACGCTTGATTAGGAGTGTTAGGATTAAAGAGTTTACAACAACATGGAGGGTCAAAAGAATTGTACATATGTCTACGTTTTAATAATAATAGTAATCTAAGTTTAAGGTCGCATAACTTAGTCAGACACTAAATTTTTACATGAAACCCTCTTGTTTGTGGGGAAAGGGACTCCCTTCATATATTAATGTGTGTTTCTTTGAGTTCAACAAATCAAATTCATTTAAGTGGACATGAATAGAACACTTGATCATTTTATTAATTACACAACAAAATTGTCTTCATATAGAGCTATGCTTGGAATCATAAATATGCAAATTAGAAGAGTAAATGCATAATAAAAATTGTTTGTTGGATATTATCCCACCAACACAACAAATAGGAAATGATATTAGGAATATTTTAGAACACCCAAAATTATATAATGCAATTCACAAGCATAGAGTTGTATAATCAAAAGGTTTTAGGTTTACATTAATAGATATATACTAGAATAGAAGGTCTATAGTTTAGGGAGCTTTACCCCCAGCCTAGTAGTTCTTAGGGATGGAGGAAGCTCACACTTTTCCTGTTTCCAATGGATTTCTTTATTTTTCTTTATTATAAGCTATTGCCTTAAAAACTAGTTGAATAAGGGTAATGAAAAAAGTACATTTTAGGATATTTTAGAACGTTTTCATTGACTCAACTCTTTCTTTCTTCCTAACTCTTCTTAGAGTTTCTTCTTGAAGTTGGAAACTAGAGATTCATTTTGGCTATTCTACAATCTAATCCATGACATCTTAGCTTGGAGAGGATTGTTGGAAATTGGGGAATTGCGGAAGTCAAAAGTTATGAATTCTAAGAAGAGGTGGTACCTAAATACATTGAATACATTGTTACAACATTGAAGCACAAGTGAGCATAGATCAATATATAATGGATAACGCACAATAACCAAAAATATTCAGCGATCACTGTTATTGAATACCTGAGGAAGCATAACTAACTTCCTTAGAATGAGGAATACATATTCAACTCTGATCCCATTCAGATACCCAAATCTCCTAATTTACTAAATCAAATTCCACACTAGTCTAATGAGTTAGGGACACATTTGGTCAACCCAACCAACTAATCAATTCTCAAGTAAACCTTCCACTACTAACTATCTCTAGAACGTGTAGAGGTGAGATGAACCTATTGTTCCAACACCCCTCTATTATCCCAACTCTCTAGATATTCAAGAGGTGAAATTATCCTTGTACAACCTACAATAATTGTAGCTGATCGAAGCCCAAGTATAACCCAAATATTCACAAGCTTATCGTTTGTTAATCACTTCATAAACATATCAACACTATGACGCACCATAATCAGTTAAGTCTTTGGAAGTATCTCCTTTGAAAATTTTGATTGTCGATGTTCCGAAGACATAATGGGGAATGTGTGAACTGCAAAAGCTTCAAGAATGTTATATTCAACCTATATGGAAGAGATATAATAGTTTTCATACACATTTTTATGGAGAATTATCTTGAACCTCCACATGCTTCATCTTATTGTAAGACACAAGTCTTTCAACTACATGTTTGCACTTAGATTTTCATAATGCAATACAATTGATTTTTGAAAATAAAATATCAACTCCCTCGTTTGTGGCAACATCAATTGCAACTCTATATTCAAGTTGAATGTTTGAAAGAGAGACCATATTTTTCCTTTTACCAGACCAAAGTATGGATCCAGATGCATGATGAAACACATAGCTAGATGTTGAATTCATATCTTCTCCATTGCAAACTCAATCAATGTTGAAAAATTGACTAATTGTTTCATATTATTACTACCATTAATATACCAAGTTAATATATAGCCTTGATATTGTAAAAAATCCTCTTTGCAATGTTCAAGTGACTCTTCTCATGAACCCAAACACCACATTAACAACAAAGGGCATATTAGGTCAACTGCAACTTAAACAAATTAGGCTACCAATAACTTTTATGTAGATAGTAGCATTCAAATTTAGCGACTCACATGTTGAGATTTGTAACTTCAAAGGTACTCCAAACCCTAGGGTTCAAGGTTGTGGAGGAATTGGCACCACAAAAGGGCTTTTTGGGCTAAGAACTGAACATGTGGGCTTTACACCCAATCTGGTGGGTGTGAAACCAAAGAGGATTTTGGACATTTGACCCTTGGAGATGGAGGAGCACCCTTAAAGGAGCAAGGGGTAGCTTCAAGCACAAAGAGAGGAGGTCTACAAGTGGAGATAATAATTTTTATATGTCAAAGTGTGGAACCGCTATTGAAACTGACAAGTTGGCATACATTAAGGAGTTCCCTTAAGGGTTAATTGTCACACCACAAGTCGCATATAAATAGAGGGAATCATAGAACTCAAAAGGTATCATCCAAGTGCAACATTCATAGAAACACAACATCTTAAATAAGTCACAGATATGAGGACCACAACGAAGGAGAAAAGAAGATCTAGAGGGTTGAGTACAAAAGGAGGAAGGTTGAGTATATTGAATTCATTTATGGGTTGTTTGTGCAAGATTTTGGAGGTGTCTTTCTCTGTTATGTAGGTCGCATTCCCTGAAGTAATTATAGAAGGGGCCTATGTATATAGTAGGCTATTTGGAGGGGTCGAAAGACCTAAAACCAAGAGAAAACCAACCTAGAAGGCAGTGAGTGGGAGAAACATTTAAGTTGAGTAATGTCGCAGCTAAAGGGAGGTCATTTGCAGCAAAAAGGAAGGGATAATGTGACTATTATAGAATCCCTAAACAGGTCACAAAGCCTACAACAAATGCACGAGCTCAAAAGCTATGCGTTGATGTGTTTAAGTTGACTTGTTGCTAAGTGGATAGTGTCTTCGTGAAGGACAATTTGTATTGGACACCTTGAGGTTGTTGGAGGGAAACAAGTAGGTGTTCAAGTGAGCCCTAAGAGCATACTTTGAAGGCCTACAAGTTTGCTAGGAGAGGAAGATTTGAAGGAAGCTCAGTGAATGATGTCCGGAGGACTAAAGAAGGAGCTCAAAGGGAGCAATTTGTTTAGCCAAAGTTGATAGTTGGAGAAGGATGTTTGACAGTCATAGTGGGAAGCCCTCCATGCCCTAATTTTGTCTTCATTGAAGCAGCACAAGAAGGAAATTGTGGGAAGAAGTCCCAAAGAGTTGAGGAGCAACAGTGGACAGTCTTGAAGTTGTTCACAAACAAAGTTGTGAACAACTCAACAGGAATCTGTATGTCTTGATCTGTTGAAGGATTGATGATCATCTATAGCGCAGATTAGTGAGTTGTGTTCAGTGACCTAAAGGAGAAGGACCATTGATAGAGGCAGTGTTACAGATTGGGAGCAGACAAACTAGCAAACGTGCTCAGGGTATGACCAAGAGGAGCTGTGGCGACATGCTACATCAACTAGATAGACAATTGTACTTTATTCAGGGTAGATTGGTGGTTATAGTAGTTGACACCAAACCCTAGTTTGTAATATTATATCAGTGATTGTACATGATCCCTGGTACGAGATCCCTAGACAGTTGTATTACAGTTTGATAATATAACGAAGTTGGGTTGTTGAAAATTGTAAAAAATTGTCTATTTATACACGTGTCAATTTACTGTTGTGTTTATTCCGCTATGCAAAGTAGTTTGTTGGCATTTAAGTTGGTAGTGTCAGTGATTCTAGGACCCTAACCTAGATTCTCCAGTGCCATGGAAAAACAACATTATACTCATTAATCAACTTCACTCTTGACTAGTAATGCATAACAAGTTGTTTATAGTCTTCCATTTTGAATCTATACAATAGATTCATCATGTATTTAAGTTAAGAAAGAAACATACCAAAATCCATTCCCAAAACTTAGATGCCAAAATAGAAATGGAAAAAATAAAAGTCAATCTTTTCTTGTATTTTCCAATTCTTTTTTCAAGATCAAAATTAGATCGATGCTACTTGCAATAATGGGTGAATAAACAACATATAGTGCAACAATTAAAGTATCATAACTTACATGTAGCACATACATTATGATTTGCTTCATATTGTTTAAAAAAAATAAAAAAAGAAATAACTAATCACGTTTTTTACACCATGTTGTAGGAGCTTGTTTCATACAATATAAGGATTTCTCTAATCAACACATAACACTATGATTCCAAAATATTAAGGATTTCCCTATATAAATCTCCTTAGTGAGATCACCATAAGAAAGCACACTTTATATCCATCTAATGTACCTCCCATCCAAAATAAGCAACAAGTGAAACAATCAATTACATAGAATTCATCCTTGCAACAATCAAAATGGCCTTGGTGTAGTGAATGCCTTATTGCAAAGAAAAACCTTTCAGTACCAATACAGCCTTATGCCTCTCAACAACACCTTCATATATAAATTTGACCTTATAGACCCGTTGACATTTCCACACATTCTTTTCCTTGTAGTTAAGGGACTAAATCACTAGTTTTATTCTTATTCATTGCATTACACTCAACCACCATAGTATTTTAATAATTAGCTTGACTGTGTGCATTTTCATATGTATCAAGATCACATGCCTCTGGTATGCATGCCATTAGAGCAATAGTACAATTTTCTCTCTTACCTCTAGTTTTCCTTGAGGCATTTACGTTAGACTGTTATACAAATAGGTTAGATTTTCTTAGTTATCCATTTGGAAGATAAATGTCTATTGTATATGGATTTCCAACATCAAATTCACTATTAGCTGAATTATCAAGCGAAAATATTGTGGTTTATTTTGTTGTATAAGGTTAACTACAAGTCTATTACAAGAGTCAACTACGTAATCAACAAATTGATTGACACACTAGTTGATGTAGTATAGTAATCAATTGATCCAAAATTCTTTAGAGTCTTAAGTTAGTCATTACTTTGTAATCTAAATGAGGAGTTCAATGGAGATGTACCTAAAGTATCCCCATCAACGAAAACATCACTCCTACAAATTTTCTTGTTTGATTAGATTAAACGACTTATAGGATTTCAAATTTCAATCATAAACCTTTGCATCCAACTTATTTCTCTTATCATCTAGAATATGAGGCAAGCTATACGATTGAATGTCTTAAGATGTTCAAATAATGGTTTTCATCCAATATATTCTCATGTAGGATGATATGCATACATCTTTAGTCGAAATCATGTTCAAAAGATAGTTTTAAGTATTAAATAACCTTCGCCCAAAACTTAGGTTACATACCTTTGACCTTAAGCAAACATAGTGTTGTTCCAACCAATATCTAATTCTTCCTTTCAACAACACCATTATATTAAGTTGTCTAAAGTACATATGTCTACTGAGAGATATCATTTTGTGACAAGTATCTCTCATAAGTCGTACTCCCAAATTCATCTCATTGTTAATCTTATATATTGTACAAGTCAATTGCATTGCTTTTCAATCAATACCCTAAATTACTTGTATTTTTGAAAGACGTGATCCTTATTTTTCAAGAAATATACCCGAGTATACCTATGAAAATCATGAATGAAAGTCAAAAAATGCATTGCACTTGCTAAAGATGGTTGGTTCACTATGTAAAGTTCATTACAGAAAAGTGTCAACTGACTTTATGTTCTCCATGATTTTTCTATCTCAAACGCAGTTGGTTGTTTTGTTCCGATTACACACCCTTTACAAACATCACAAGGGAGAAAAACCCTTGGTAGTCCATTAACCATACTAAACATTACCATCAATATCATATTTAGGAACTTAGATGTCTAAATCTTTCAAGCCAAATGTTGTTTTGGTCACCGACCCTAACTATGACTCTAAAACAATGTAGAATATACCCTTAGGGTCATTATTAATATTCTCCACCAATAAACCTATCAAAATAAACTTCAACCTTCTTTCCAATCTAGGTTAATTTGGGTACACACAACAATTTTGGCACACAAACTTTGTATATTATATACATTAATTATCAATTATTATAACAGTCAATCCTACCACAACTAATAATAGTAAGTGTATTATCATCTACCATAGAGATTTCTTCTTCTATAGCTTTACTTAATAAAAAAGAGATAATCACCCTATGCCATATGATGGGTACAACTAGAGTCAACTCACCATTCAATTTTAGAAATGCGAGCATACAAAGCCTAAGAAGTACTAACAAACAAAGTATAGTTATCATCAACATTTTTGGAAAGTCGATGCTATAGCTAGATGATCGACTAGTACACACTTTTCCCTCATGCTTATTGACCTTATCTTCTAGATTCTTCATTTTAGTCTAGCAAGTCTCCTCAACATGTCTTATATTACCATAACACCAACATATATTATTCTTCTTACCTTACTTTATATATGACCAACATGCTTCTTCTTATTAGTTAGGTTGATACAATTCTATTCCCTGTTATGATTGTGTTTTAGGCCTGGATTTTAATTCTTTTGTCAACCTTTGCCCTTAAGGAAATAGGCCAATTCTTTAATCTCAAGTTTACCTTCATCAAGCATTTTTTCTTGTTCGTAATTAATAAACCATAAAAGGAATCAAAGGTATATTCCTTATAATCTTATTTTTAGAAGCCCAAATAGGATGGAATTGAATATAACACATCATCATATATCTTCTTATACATCAACAATAGTTCAATAAGTTGATCATCATTCTTTGGAAAATTCTTATCACATTCACCCAAATTTTTATTGTACCTAATTCACTTGAGTCAAATGATTTTAAAGCCGAACAAAGTAAAAGGGATTAAGAAGATAAACCCTTTCTCAATTTACATAAATTGACATTCATCCATCTAGTTAAGCTGAGTCTTCAACTTTTTCCATACATGATTTGGATAGTCGATCCCACCTATATTAAAGTGAATCTACCAAGGGATGTAGATTATCATAGCACAAACAACTACGTCTCACTTTCCATTGATGGTGAACTTCCACTACTCATCTTTAGGATTTGGAACTAGAATAATTGTAAGTTACCAAACCATTTTACCCTTTAATAGAGTTTCCATGTCTTATGCCAACATACCATAAATATACCTATTCAAAACCATAGTATTCTTTCTTAGAACTCATAATTTCTCTACAAAACTAAACCTTGATTCATTCTTCAAGTTAAAATCTTGAGTCATTACCAAATAGATCCAACTCACTAGGGGTGTGTGCAACTGAATGCTTCTAAAGGACTTGTAGGCAATAGGGTAGGTCTCAAACTGACAACTCTAATACCATGTTGGAGAACCAAGGAATTGTAAAAGTAAAGAGTTATGAATTCCATTAAGAGGTAGAGCAAATTAAACCATTACAACACTAAAACATGAGTATGTGTAGCTCAACATCCATTGGGTAACACACAATAACAAAAAAGCATTCATGTATCATCGCACTTAACTACATCATAGAAAAATCATAAGATATCTATATAGCTTGTTACCCACCATTTTATGGGTTATATCCCTAAGAGAAAATAATTTCTCCAAGATGGTCCTCAGTCGACAGCCACTAGTTATCTCATTGTGCCATTTCTCCGCCACTTGAGCCAACCATGTGGTCCCTTGCCCATCTTCCATGATCGTATGTTTGAAGGTGGGCCTCACGAACCTAAAGGTATGCCGTGTCATTTGGCAATTGAGTATTGTAGTTTGCTTATCATGGACATTTATGGGCATTGATTAATGGGGGGACTCGGCAGAAAGAATGGGTTAGGTCTGGGCCCTTGTCCCCTAGACCCCTTTGGGATCTTAACCTTGCATTCTAGTCCCTTGGGATCTCTCTTACTGACTATTTGGCATTAGGGATGGTATTTCACGGGAAACCCTGATTTTGGTTACGTGGTCCCACTCCCTTATCCGCTTATATTACCCTCTTTCCACTCATTATCACCCCATTCATCATTTCTCCCACCTTGGTCCACATTCCTCCACTACATCCACATAAGGTTAGCTCGCACCTTCCCCTCACCCACAGCTCGGGTCAGGCCTGGAATGATGCCCCGAAGGTTGATGCAACTAAAAAGAAAGACAAAAGCATATTTGGTCGCATTCAACACGAAAATGTACCACAAAATGCAAAATATGGTCAGGACAAACACATTTAGCGCATGGCAAAAATCCAACACATGAGCTCTACCTCATCATCGTGGCCATCGCCCTAGTTCCTACAGGTTCTATGAGCCTCCATTATCACATAGGATCCCAATATTGTCCCAACCCCTAGAGGACAATGAACCGTCCTACCTTTAAAAGGGGGTATTCGCTGCTATATCTTATGCATCATGCTCTTACCCCTTGAATCACGAGCAATTAATCAAAGAAAACCACAAAAAGGCAAAAGGCATATAAAGAAGGGTGGAAAAATCAAGCATGTGACCCAGGGTTGCCTCTTTCTCATCCCCTACTTCATTCACCTATTTGTCGCACGCCTCCACCTTTTGAAGGATGTACCTTCAACATATTATCCCCTTTAGCAGTAGAAACCACCTAATAGGATACTTGGTTAACCCCATTTGGAGTTTAGGAGACATTGGCACATCTCGATGCCCATTATGGAACGGAAAGCCATTATGAAGTCCCCACTTGTGGTCAGTGGTTGGTAAGCTCATTTACACAGTTTCCCTAATGACTTCTTGTACTGGAAGGCTAGTGGAAGAATTTGATCTTACGTAGGATTGCAGATGGTCTCCATCTTGGATTTGGTCTCCATATACTAGGTAGCCATGGGCCTCCACAGTAGTAGACAACACTCTATGGATCCTCAAGTATGGTTAGAGATGCTCGAGATACTCCCATTAGACGAGGAAGATGCACCTGGTTCACCTTTTCCCCAACGGCCCCACAGATGTACCATGCACTTGGCAACTGACCTTGGAGTTGCAAAATGATGTGGCATACCCTACACCATCATCAGAGCCCTTGCAGATGATCTACAAGCAGCCTCGACTCATTTGGAGACCCATGAGGCTATTATTGTGCCCCCACACCCATTGGGAGCACCACATGTTTATTGTTTGGAGAACAACGGGCCAACCTCTTGTCCATCACTTTTGAGGGTCCTACTCTTCATTACGGCACCCATGGCCCTCATCGGGCCTCTTAGAGGGCCCTACGACATGCATAGATTATTATTTGACCTCTTGAGAGGCATATTCTTTCATTTGTGAGCTAGTTTTGTGGGCTTGTCACCAAAAGTTAGATTGTTAGAACCTTATTTTATTTTTGGGGCTTATGTAGGCCAAGGACACTAATTTGAACTCCTCATTAGTGTATAAATACAAGTGAGATGAGTTCATTTTCTCATCATCACTTTGGATTGGATCTATTCTCTGTCTTGAGAATTTCGTACTTCTTCTTGGAGGATGAGTTAGAGCTTTATGGATGACTTTTGATGTTTGGATTTCGTTTATCTTGTCTTGGAGCTTCTCTATTGTCAAATTGTGGATGGTTGGATATGTTCAATTTCATGTAAGTACATGTTTTTAAACTTATTCTTGTTTTACTTTGGCATATACATTGGATTGGGATTTTTGCTATTTTTAAGGCTAATTGTTGCGTGCATTTACTGCTTAAATTATGGAATTTTGTCTCTATATAGCATATCTCAATGTATGGGCCATGTAATTTGATGAAATTTCCTAGGGATAATTCTATCAACATATTCATCTTGATAAGCCATCACCTTTCACAAGTCGAAGTATAAAAGTTGTAAGGTTGCTTCCCTTTGCCCTAGAAGGCTAGCAAGGTAATCTAAAGGCATCCTTGACTAAGAAACAAAATCCTCACTCATATTTATCATATATTCCATTCTCCCAAGACTAAGGCACTAATCTACCAAGAGGTGTTCACCCAAAATCAATTCTTTTTCACCTTTTCCTAGGTCTAGCCAAGTTGGGTCACCTAGGGCATCATTTTCCCAACAAAATAGCCCTTGAAAAAGTTTGATCTCCTAGCCTCTCCTACGTTGGTGTCTCCTCAAGGCCTCCTCCAATTTTGAAGCCATTCCGATGGTGGAGTTGTGAGAAAAGCCAAGACCTAGCTCCGAGATCAAACTTTGCCCAAGTATCCCCAAGGCTAGTTCCTCATAGGATCAATTCAACACATTTAAGTGAAAATCCTTTCCTTGATCCTTTCCCCCTGCTTATGTGGGTTAAGAACGTCAATGATTGTTAAATTCTTGTCCCTTGACCTAAGTTGGGTCCACTTTGTCCCGTGTGGTCCCACACCTTTGAAAAGTCAAATCTTCAAGAACCATTCAGGAAGTCGCATTCACCAAGGATTTTGGGATTAGTAAACTCCTTCAGAAGGCATATTCCTCTAAACCTAACCCTCAAGTCCACATCTCCTTCTCCTAGAAATTTTGTACCTTGCTTGATAAGCAAGAAAGCTCTATTCTTAAACCCCCTTCAAGGAAAAAGATTATAAGGGTCACTCCATATGTATTGATTGGATCATCCTTCATAAGTGACCTTCTACATACCGGGTCTCCTCACATCGGTGAAAGTTCGTAAAGAGACGGGAGTCTTAGTTGAGGTGACAATGGGCTTGTTAGGATATTCCGACACATAGGAATAGTTAAGTTCAACTTGGTCTAGCATAGAGTTAGGTATAGAGTTAGGTAAAGTGTGTTTTGTTTCTTTACCGGTGTACATTTTGTAACTTACAATCCGACGGTCACGATATGTAGTGATCCGACGGTTCATTCTCTCCTCGGTATTACCGACACTTGATCCGTGGCATAATCCCCGATTGGTCCATGATCTCTATTTAAAGAGCATGGAGGGTCATTTGTACGTTAACTGTTCATGAGAGAAGCTTATG
>APFE031415197.1:8599-30715 GCA_000404065.3 Pinus taeda | reverse complement strand
GAAAAGAAACAGGAAAAAGAAAACAAGGAATACGCAGTCCTTGATGAAATCACTGAAAAAGTAAAGGTGCTTGAAAATAATAATAATCAACAACCACAATAACAACAACCACCACAACAGAAACAAGCACCACAAACACCTGAAAGTGGTGTTAGAAGATCTACCAGGATAAGTAGTCCCCTTGAACGATACTCTCCTTCATTATATTATTTATTGTTTACTGATTCTGGTGAACCCGAATGTTATGAAGAAGCAATGTAGGTTGAAAGCAGGAAGAAGTGGGAGGTAGCCATGGAAGAAGAGATGGACTCCTTAATGCATAACCAGACTTAGGACTTAGTCAAGTTGCCTGCAGGAAAAACTACATTGAAGAATAAATGGGTTTACAGGCTGAAGGAAGAAGATGGAGGAAAACAAAGGTACAAAGATAGACTTGTGGTGAAGGGGTTTGCACAGAAGAAAGGCATTGATTTCGATGAAATATTTTCTCTTGTTGTTAAAATGACTTCAATTAGAACTATTTTAAGTCTAGTAGCAACTGAAGATTTGCATCTTGAGTAGTTAGATGTAAAGGCAACCTTTCTCCATGGGGATTTGGAGGAAGTTATATATATGCAGCAGCCACAAGGATATGAGGTGAAAGGGAAGGAAAAACTAGTGTGCAGGTTGAAGAAGAGCTTGTATGGCTTAAAACAGGCTCCAAGGCAGTGGTATCTAAAATTTGAAAAGTTTATGTCTGAACAAGGTTATACTAGATGTCACTCTGATCATTGTGTTTATCTGAAAAAGCAAAATGATGGCAGCTATATTATATTGTTATTGTATGTAGATGACATGCTTGTTGCAGCATCTAACATACAGGAAATAAATGTGCTCAAAAGAAAATTGGCAAATTCATTTGCAATGAAGGATTTGGGAGCTGCAAAACAAATCCTTGATATGAGAATAACTAGAGATAGGAAAAATCATAAATTAACATTGTCTCAGAATGAGTACATACAAAAGGTGTTGACAAGATTTAATATGCACAATGCAAAACCAGTTAGTACACCTTTTGCTAGCCATTTCAAACTTAGTAAGGAAATGTGCCCAAAGACCCAAGAAGACATGGACTATATGTCTAAAGTTCCATATGCATCATCACTTGGAAGCTTAATGTATGCAATGGTCTGCACAAGGCCTGGTATTGCTAATGCAGTGGGAGTTGTAACCAGGTACATGAACAATCGAGGAAAGGAACATTGGATGGCAGTGAAATGGATTCTCAGATATTTGAAAGGTACCACAAATCAAGCATTATGCTTTGGTGGTTCAAACATCTCCCCCTACAGGGATATGCTGATGCAGATATGGCAGGGGACAGAGATAACAGGAGGAGCACTACAGGATATGTATTTACTATTGGAGGAACAGCTACCAGTTGGGTTTCAAATATCCAAAGTGTTGTTGCACTTTCAACAACAGAAGTAGAGTATGTTGCTGCTACAGAGGCTAGTAAAGAAATGATTTGGTTACAAAGGTTTATGGGTGAGTTGGGTAAGGAGCATGATATGGGCACGTTATACAGTGATAGCCAAAGTGCCATTCATCTTGCAAGGAACTCAGCATTTCATTCCAGGACTAAACACATACAGCTCAAGTACCATTTCATACGATCAGTGTTGGAAGATGGAGAGTTGAAGCTAGAAAAGATACGCATTAGCTAAAATCCTGCAGATATGCTAACAAAAGTTGTAACTAGGGAGAAACTAAGAATATGCTCAGTTTCAATTGGTTTTCAAGGATGACGATGAAGATGAGAAATAGCCAGGAACAAAGAGGAGTCATTGTCCAGCAAATGAAGCAGCGGTTGAGTTGCTACAATCATTCTCCAAGTGGGAGATTGTTGTGTGTGGAGCATGATTGTTCAAAGGTATTTGTTTCAACCGTATGTATGCCCCAGGAAGTTTGTACACCCCTCCACGCAGGGGGGACTTGTCCCCCCCATGCGGGTCTGGGGGGGTGATCCCCCCTGGCTGGGGGGTCCGAGGGCCAGCGGTCCCCCAGTGGGGGCTCTGGGGTAGCGCCCCCGAAGCTAAAAACAAATGTAAAATTGCCTTGTAAAAGTATAATAATTTCTAGTCAATTTGGGCCGTTCATTAGGCAGATGATGTAACGATAGAAATTATGTTTAGTTTAGGGTTTTTTGCCCTAGAAGACAACCCCTATCTTCATATGAGGGCATTGTATTGAGTCTGTGTAATATATGTGAGCGAGAAACAGAGAGGTGAGACTTTGAGAGAAAACAGAGGATATTACAGCAGATCTGTTGTAGGTTGTGTCTCTTCATTTTGCTGGATAATAGAAAGGAAGGACTGGCTGTTTGGGGTGGACGTAGCCTAGACTGGGTGAACCACATATATCTGTGTCTCTCTTGTTTTATGCATTTTTTGTGTTTATATTTCTGCAATATTTTATGTGTTCCATTGCTCCGTAATATATAATTTTATAATAGTTTAATAAAGCCTCTGATTTTGAGAGTTTGGGACACAGAAATGCCTGCCAAAGAATGTAGCGAGATAACTGGTTCCTCTGGCGTAGCTAGGAGTTCATTGTCCTGTTGGGTTTCCTCAACTTCATCCTTTGGTCCCTCAAGGGGTGGGGCTTCCTCAGATGAGTTGTGATCAGTAACATCAATTTGAAAGAATTTGGGTTCCTTGCATTTATGCTTGGGGGAGTATTTGTCATCATAGTAGTAACACAATCCTTGTTTTCTTCTTTCAGCCATTTCTGCTGAAGACACATTTTGAACCTTAAGTGTTTGGGTAGGGCCTTGAGCCTGGGTGGGGTGTCCCTTAGCTATGAAATTTGGACGAGGCAACTGGGCAGCTAAAGCACGTTCCACTTTGATAGCCTTTGTGCAAGTGTCCATCCATGTAGGTGGGTGGTGCATCCAGACATGGGCTTGGATGGCTTCTTTAAGACCACTTATAAAACATTCAAAGTAGAATTCATCTCCTGGACCTTCTGTACAGATGGCCAATGTCTCAAAGGCTGCAATGTAGTATTTTACTATGCCTATATGTCGGAGCTTAGTAAGACGACCCAAAAAATTAGATTCTTTGTCAAAGCGGTCACAAAGAGATTTTGAGAACATATGCAAAGTTATGTTCCTGGGATAGCATTTTTGATGCCACTACCACCATTTCCATCTCTCTTGGTCCAAGTAAAGGGCTCCCACATGTATTTTAGTTTGATCATCTCGGATATCATTCAGAATGAAATATTTTTCCATTTGCGCTACCCATACTGCCATATTAGAGCCATCAAATTTATACATGTCTAGCTTGGGTGGGCGAGGGTGGGAATGTTGGTGATTTCCAAGGAAGTGAATATGATGGCTAGATTCTCCTTCAAGGTCTTCATTAATAGCATGTGCCTCTGGATGTAACCTAGACATTCTCATTTTGAATATTCCATGAATTGTTGCATCTGTTCTGCTAGGTTCTAGAAAGAAGCCAACTATTTTTCAAGGCGCTCGATCTTCTCGTTGTCCATGAAATGAGCTCTGGTTAATACAATACACAGATTTTGGTCATATGTCGCCACTTTGAAAAAATTGGAACCGCTAGAAAAATGAAACTGACAAGTGAATGGTACCACTGCGATCAGCTTGTCGTCCTAAATCTTATGGGTTGAGTCTCTTATAAGCATCCCAGGAAGGTATCGGACTGGAGTTTTACTCCGAATGGAGTTTTACTCCCTCCTGATCAATTCTGCAGTGGCCAAATTCCAAAAAATTTGATCCTGCCCAATGTCCTGTGAAAAACGGCCCAGCCTATAGGAGCCACAAGCCTCACTGTGCAAATGGTCAGATCTGCCTGCGAAACCTTAACTGCTGAATGTGAGTTGGATTGTGATGGCAACAGAACCCCAACTGCTAGATTTGAATGGTACTATGGTGGTATAACCTCAATTGGTGGATCTGATTGTTGCAACAACGAAAAAAACCCAACTGCTAGATCTGATCTCACAAATAAGATAACGAGCGATCTTCAGAGAGTCGAGGGAACTATGGTCTCAGAGGAGTGTCAAGTGATACAAATCACAATATACATAAGGGTCCAACAATAGTACTCAGCCCAATATTTTATGGCACTAACTAAGGAGGATCAACCGTACCCTTAGCCGTACTACCCGATTACCCTATCATATGCACGAGTAATCTCCCCAAATGTTGTTCTCAGTGTACTGTAGCAGCAAGACGGTTGAAAGCCTATCTAAGGTGAGGTTGCAGGTGAGCCTAGGGGGCTTTTGATATACCCAGAGGGTACGTAGAAGGTAATCCATGCGGGGTTCTGTCTAATGCCCTACTACTCGAAGGGGTACCCACAGGGGTTACAAGGGAGTCCAACAAGTGTGACCACCTCTTGCATTTCCTCTTTGCATGCCTCCCCAAATCTGCAGGTTTATGCTCTCAATGATAGATCCTGTGGTTTAAAGAAGTGGGAACACATCTCTAGCTTAAAAAAAAATATGCCAAAAATGGAGGTACCACTGGCCCTGGAAAATGCTTTGATACCACTTGTTATGCTCTTGACCTGCAATAAATTTCAGAATACCAAATATGTGAAAAAATACAACCTAGAACAAAATGAGAAAAGCAACAAGTATTTTATTATTCAGAGATGAAATCAATGTTCACTTGCCTCTTCAAGGGGGCAACCTTTAGTAGAGCAGAGCTCGATTACAAAATAAGACTCGATTTTTCTCAATGGGAGTCTCTATCCTTTATATAGGATTCATACATACAATACCATGGGTCATTACCATGGTTTTCTCAATACCATCTATCTAATACCATGGCCCATTTGCAGCTCACTGTGGTCCCTTTCTTAAATGCGGGTCAACTACTTACAATTATTAATACGGACTTTATTGACTCTTTAACTAACTATTACAATGACTTGACCCTATTACATATATAAAGGGGTTAGGGTTGGACCCTAACACTTTTCGTTACATATAACAACAAATCATTGAAATCTTAGGGCCTTCACTTCAAACTTCCAACTCTGGTGACAACTACCCACACCTGCAATCTGAAAAATAATACCAAAATACCAAGATAACCTACTGAAAACCAACACATTGCTGAAAAATATGCTCAGAATGCTAAGCTTATTCATACTCCTAGTCACTCTAACTGATCCAGAAGCCACTTGATCAAGTGAATTCAAACAACCATTGTAACCACGCAAGCACTTTATCCACTGGTTGAGTTCTCTGTGTGTGCTTATCTACGAGCAAAATAGAAAACCTATTGAAAGGAAACTATAGTAAAAATTTGCATAAAAATTCAACTTTAACAAGATTTAAGAACTTAGGCCCACTTGTTGAGTTTAAGAACACTACAAAAGGATCTTCAAATGAATGAACACTGAAGTTTAGCTCATTCGACAAATTCAAATTATGTTCTATGTGGTCTACATACCATGAATACAAACCTTTATCTGCATCCTTGCTTTCATGCAATTTCAACTTATAGTTGTCATGATAAGGCTGCAAATATTCATGTGACCTTTGTGATGAAACCACTGTTGGACAAGACAATGACTCTAGCTGCCAAACTAAGTCTTTGTCACCCTTGTTTGCAGGCTCACAACTAACTAAAGGAGGATAAATTTGGCTGTAGAAACTATGCAAATAATCAGATATTGGATCTTGAAAACCAAAGAAGGTTGCTTAAATTTATTGTGTATTTGTTACAAGGAGACTATATGATCTTTCCTAAGCTCACCATCCTTTGCTTCAGTGACATTTTTTACATTTTCCTTCAAGAATTCAAATGAACCAAAACTTAATGGCACATAACTACCTTGAACTAATTCACAATGCTCTTCATGTTTCAACCCTTCAACTACATATTCAATTTCATGGTTACTCAATGGCTGTGATTTTGAACTGAAGAATTCTTCCATATAGCAAGTAGCAGGATTATCAAATACATAAGAAGGCTTCTACCAATCTATGCTATTGTCAGCTTGCTTTCCTGCTTCCTTATTAATCTTATAATTTTTTTTCAACGGTTAAAATGAAACAAAACATAAGGGTAGATAGTTTCCATCAATAAAATCATTTTTTTCTTTATGTTCCATGTCAAAACTATAAGACTTCTCACATGATTCAATACTTTCATCATATTCTTCATTACTATCATGACTGAAATATGGAGGTTGACTACTTTCCTTAAATTGATAAAATAGAACATCCTCTTGCTGAGAACATGTCATTGGTTGCTCTTCACGGTTGTCTTCAACTGAGTATATAAAACAATTAGCTTTTAGTTGTATCTCATGGTGACATGAATCAACAACCTCTCCTTCTTCTACAAAATCTGCTTAGAAAGGAGGTCTT
Source organism: Pinus taeda (assembly GCA_000404065.3). NCBI lineage: Eukaryota > Viridiplantae > Streptophyta > Pinopsida > Pinales > Pinaceae > Pinus > Pinus taeda. Next base: position 24,319 of record APFE031415197.1, on the reverse strand, counting down.
CTTCGCTTCTCTCTAACAAGTTTGTTTTCCAAATTGAATTTTTCCATCAACCTTTCCATGGTTCTCACCAATGCATCAAACTTATTGTCTGATGAAAAATAAAAATCCTCCTTAACCACTCCCCTTCTCTCAGCTTCCATTTTGGCCCTTTTGATCAACAGATTCGCTTCCACACCAACAACATTTTTTTGCATATCTTCCAAAGTTGTTGAGTTTTTTCCCCTTAATTGGTAGGCCATCTCTGCATCAAATCCATATGGATAGTGAAGTAAAGCCAAAACTCGCGGAGGCTTTATGTCTACAGGGATGGAATTCTAAACCTTATTGAACCTAATTGAGAAATCTTGGACTTATTCTCTTGATTGCCTCTCTAGATTCCTATACTCAGCCATAATATGAAAAGGGTTCCTTTTAACCTCCCATTGATCAAGGAATGTGCGCTCAAACTGTTTCAAATTAATAATGCTTCCAGCTATCAAACCTCTATACCACTTCCTAACTTCTCTTGAGAGGCTTTGAGCTAAAAGCCTCAATTTGACATCTTTATGATCCAATTCCTCAAGGTCAATGAAGCCAATTATTTTATCTACATGTTGCCTTGTTGTGACCTCACATGTACCATCAAATTTAGGTAGCCTTTGACCATAGCTCTGTGTTAAATCATGTAGAGGACCTAACAGATTTAATGGGGCATATCAAGCAGCAACCATGACTATGATTTTTTTGAGATGGACTTGTATTGGCTTGACTATGATTATCATTTGGAACTTATTTAGGATCACCAATATAATAAGGATACGTGTTTGTAGCTTCAAAGGAATGATATACATTTTTTGAAGATGAATGATGTGCAGATCCGTAGTCTTCGTTTGGATAAAGTAGATAGAGGAAAATACTTTTGACATTTTCAGGAAAGGACAAGAAGCATCTTATAAAACATAATATTATATCTTGAAAAAAATTCAGGTTTAAGTACCTATCTTTCACGTACTCTCCTTCCATCTTTTGATGTTTTTGGTGTCACCAGGTGAATAGCTCAGCGCTTTTGTGTCTAATTGTTGTCCACCATCAATTGTCAAATATGAAACTTTGATGATCTTTATCAGGGAATATAGAACTTGTTGCTCCCTGACAACATTGCCACGATGCAAGCACTCAGTAAATTTCCTTAGGCTAAAGAGAGAAATCCAGAGGTAACCACTGACCACTTTTAGGCTAGAACCCCAACCCCGCTAGCCTTGGAGAGGGCTCTCTCATTGTGTTATTTTCTCAATAAACTATATGGCTGAACATTTATAGATACTAGGTTGGCTATGATGACCAACAGGTAGTTTTAGGTTTGCTGTTTGAAGGTGAGTGTAGGAAAGTAAAGCTACTCCAAATCAGATCATTGTTTTAGATCCAAGTGAATAAGGGATATGATGAAATTTGAACAGAGGAAATATAGGGAGACTTACTGATATCAATCAAATTTCGTTGTAGTGAATGGTGAGTGGATCATGAGGAAATATGAAAAATTGAGCATCAAAATACTCATGAATTCATATTTCCATAGAGGAAAAATAAAACACATGATCATCTGATTTAGATCAAAGCACTAAATGAATTCTGAAAATATTTCCTTTCAAGCTGAGCATGAGGAATGTTTACACCATGAAAATACTTATTATAATAAATCATAAGGAAACACACATACTAATAAGTACTGACACAAAGATCTTTGTTTAAACTGCACATGCCTTCTTCTATTCACTTGGGAGAATAAAAAATTCCAGAAAATGTAGACTAGCTTCCTTTCCACACTAACCACAACCTTTGACAATGTTTTTACATGATTATATACAATATGGAGTTCCAATTACCACTTTAGGTGGTTGAAATCCCTTCATAGAAGTCAAAACTAAGCTAGATACATCAAACTGTTTACCTACTTTGGATAAAAGTATGAACTAATTAATAAACACCGTTTGGTATTTAATAAATCATTAAACTTGGAAATAATTATAATAAGCCACTAACTATACCATCCTAATGCTTAAGTACACCTATTAACATGATCCAAACTACTTCTAGAAACCATAACTTCAAATTTACAAACTGAATTTCAAAAATTCTAGAACCCTACCAGTAAATCTGGCTTGGTGAAATTGTGGAAATGGGTCTCTAAGTGACACCTGTAATTCCCAAAACATAACACCTATGCACAAACTGAGAGAGGTTTTTTTATTTGGACCATTATCAACAAAAACCTCTCTTATTTTGAAAAATTCACTTCCATATATTTGAAAAGTGCCAAAAAACAATGACTAAAACAAGAAGATAAATACATAAGTTTATTTTTTGAAAAATAGACTTCCAAGAGCGTTGCATATCTCCCAATTCAAAACACATTTGCACAAAATGATAAAGGTTTTGGTTCTTTTGTCCGTGATTGACAAAAAAATATTTGGGGTTTCCAAAATTTAGTTCCATTTGGTTGGAAATAGCTTTTGAAAATAATGACAAAAGCAATCAATTTCATAGCAAATTTGTAGCAAGTCCAAGTAGCCCTCCATGCTCTATATGTTTTCATACCTCCTCTGGAAAAATGGATCAAATGGATAGGCTTGAAATTTTTGTGTAATGGTGTAGATTTCTTTAAGTGGTCTCTCCAATACTTGTAGACCTCCTAGATGAATGCATCCCACTTGTGCAAAAGATTCACAAGAAGTCCAACATTTCGAGCTTATGATGGGCTTTCTACTTCAAAATGGTTGAGGAGCACTATTACCACATAAACAATCCTTATAACAAATTATCAATCTTTGAAAACTATAAAACCCCTACACTTCACCAAAATGAGGGACTATGCAACTTGTTCAACAAATGGGTAGAAAATGTGAATGCACGTCCAAGGTTATTATACTTCAGGTCTTCAGCAAACTCTGAGATTGGTTGAAGGGTGTTCAACAAGATTCATGCAGCATGAATTATTAAACAGAAAATAGAAAAAAACCTTACTCAGAAACCCGAGGGCATTTTCATCTCCTCGTGCAGAAGTTGCATAGCACTGGTCACTTGCACAACAGATGTGCAACGACTCTTTTTCAGCTTGTGAAACTTTCTTACATCTTGAAACTACTCCAACACTTAGAATGAATCACATATGAGGGACAATGGGAGAGTTTCAAGGAAATTTGAATTTTATGCCATTGAAAACCTATTTCTTGTCATGATGGTGGTTTTGAATGATGAAAGTGAAGTGACATGAGAGGGTACTTTTACAATCATGAGTAGTACATGACACCAACTAACTCATATCTAACCTTAAACTAACTCATATGACTAACATGACCTCTACAAATGACTTATAATGAACAAATTCCCTATGACATGACCCCTTTCACTCTCATAATAACCATTTTCCCTTCATGATCTCAAATTTCAAATTATGACCCCTCATGGACTCTTTATGACTTTACAAATTTGAATTAGGGTAAATAGACTCTTATATGACAAAAATATTTATAATGACTTTGGCCAATTTGATTCCTTTTTACAAATATCCTTCACAGGCTAGCTTTTTACAATAAGACCCTAAAATGAATACTAAGATAGAAAAACTATGATCCCTATATTATAGGACCCTATAAGATGCCATCACCTATTTTGTGGATATGGAGACTAGATGATCAGGGTCATTGGGAAAGTATATTCACCTTTCTTATACAATTCACTTCTTCAGTTGGTTGAAGGTAAAATTATATATTTATCAATAACCCTATCATCGAGTGGAGGAACAATTCCCATTTTTTTGAATGGGAGATGGAAACTAGTGAGAGGAGGATTTGATTGGCTACTTGGCTTATCTAAAATTGTTTCAATGTCTTCATCCTCTTCCATTTTTGCTTCTATACTACAAGCCATATGTTCTTCCTCCATTTCCTCTGTAGGTTCTGCTTCCTGTGTTTTCTTCAACTCTTCTTTCTGTAGCTGTTTCAATTCTTCCTCTTCTTCCACTCTTCTCCTTTCCTACTCTCCTTTCTTTTTCTAGAAGAGTATTTCTTGTTGTTTCCCTTGCATCTCCTCTTCTTTCCTTTTCTTTCGAAAGTCATCTTTCTTCTTATTTTCTTTTTCATATTTTTGTTTGCAATCCTCCTCTCTTACATTCTTCTTCTTGTCGCATTTCTTCTTCTAACCTCTTCTTCTCCTCTCCGTTTTTCTTCTTTTTCTACTCTACCTCTATTGCACCTTTGCACAGTGGACCAACCTTGAAATTTATACTACTAGATCATGCTTTGGCCTCTTCTTTGATATTGTAGTGTCAACTTGGGCAATCACTACCTATTAAATATCTCCCATCTGTACATCTGGTACCCATGGAACATGGGAGGGCCTTGCCTAATATCCAAAGCTATTATTCCTCAATGCATTGTACCAATTATTGATTCTCTCATCTTTTGGAATGGTCATAGGTACATACGACCAGGTATATCGTATCTTGGTACAATTTTGTTTGAAAATTTTCCTAATATCATATATATGAAATCCCATTACTCCAAAACGAAGACACCTGAGTTCTTCAATTTCAACATCAGGTGCTTTGAGACTCTTAAGCTCATGCAAACCAATTCATAAAGGAAAATATGGCCAATGGGCTTTCTTCTTCCTTTGGAGTTGTGCTGACAAACCATTGTTCAACTAATAGGTTACCTCATGCAAGACCACCTTATTGGTCACATACCTCAACATAGGGTGAGGGGGCAGTATGGCACCTAAAATCTCTGATGTATGTGCCCTATGGTGAAGTGAACCAATCAAAAATCTCATAAAGTGCCTCCACCTAATATTTCATGCAAGGAGGTTATGCTTCAAAGATCATATTATAGAAAAATGAAAAGAAGTTCTCAGCTAGTTGGGTATACATTCCTCGAAAGTTGACTTTTGACAATAGTCTACAATGGAAATAGAGAGGCAACTTCTCCTGAGAGTTCTAGTTCCACTTCATCCTTGTGAACTCATAACAGACACATATTCCATCCAACAGATAAGCAGGCATGTAGAAATCTGGCGATTGTTTGGCTTGTAAAGTTGTCTTGGCCTATTGTATGTTACACTACAGTTCATGAGCAAGAATATCAACCCAGTTGAATAATTTTCCTCTAAAAACAACTAGGTTGAGAAAGTAGATCCATTTCTCTTTAAATTATTCAACATTCTTCCTTCCATGCAATCTGCAACACATCACCATAAGATACTGAGAAGCCATTCTTAAATATTTAGTCATGCAGACTTTACTTGGCTTCTAGAGGAATTTTGCAGGCTCTTGCCACTAAGAATTGATGATCTCCTTGGTATTCAGATTAGTGCAAGTTGCATAAAATTGTGTTCAGATACTACCTGGGAGTTACCATCTTGTAATAGGAATGTATGGAATGTGGATGGTAGGTGAAATCCTCCTTGCCACTTTCACTGTTAAGAACCATATTCTTTCTATCCATATGTAACAAGATCCATTTGATAGCTTTTTCCCAAGGTAATACTGGGAATCTACATGCCACTCTATGTATTTTGGACCTCTTGATGTTTATGTATACCTCCTTGTCTTCTAAGTTTTATGGGAATTTCTTTTGCATGAAAGACTATTTTATGTCCTTCCATGAGACCTTGATAGATTTTTCAGTGAAGCACTCTATATATGATAGGATGTGAAAATTTGGATTATATCATTCCAATAGCTCCTTGGTATTATTCTCTGAAGTTTCCTTTAATGTAGCTTATCAAGTGATAGGAGGCATTGTCTCTGTAGAGGTTGAAAGAAAAATTTATTATATACCATCAACACTTGCAAGTGGAAAATCACTCATGTTAAACAAAGATTCGTTTCTAGAAATCCCCTAGTTATCACATGCAAATTATGTAAAAGACAATGATCAAAGAAAGATTTAGGAAAACTGAGAGCACAAGCCTATCAAGAGTGAGACAGGGTGGCTTTACTAGCGATTGGAAGTGCGCACTATGCCAAGGAAAGGAAGTAAGTGTATTTCGGGATCAAAATGGGAAGGAAAGGTTTGATTGAGGCTTAAAACTGCGCCATGCACTTTGTGAGAGAGAAAGATACTTCTTGGGTGTAGGTCTTAGTTATAGTGAGCAAGGGTGACACACTGCTACTTGGAAGTGCACTATGCATCAAGGAGGTTCAGGATGCGCACAAGTTGTAGTTGCAGTGGGAACTCACTGTCACTTGGAAGTGTGTTATGTGCTCTAGAAGAGAGCTTTCCTTTGCTAGGCATAGTTTGAAATCAAAGAGGGTGTCTATTTTCTAAAAGTGTGCTCTACTCAAAGACAAGCTCGAAACTGTTAAGTGAAGGTCATCAACAAGTCAAGAACACAATAACAGTGAGAGAGAAGGGTTGCAAGTGTTTATAAGTTTTGTCACAAACATGACTAGAAGGTGAAAGGTCATGAAATGTTAAGAGTCTATAGAAATGCTACTTGCAACAACAATATGACGCTTCTAGAATAAAAAATAGATGAAAACAACACTTCGTATGCGAAAAGAAAATAAAAATGCCACTAAGAAAACAAAAGTGCTACTAAAAATGACAAAATCAGACAAAAGCGACACTTTGGAAAACTTACTAAGAATCGACACACTTGAGACCAAGAACAAAGAGACACTCCTTGTGATGAGAAAATCTGCTTATCCCTGAGTGAACACTGATTGTGAGAATGAAGAATGAATTGGGTTTATTATAACGAAAATCAACATGCAAAGAAGGACATGCATGCTCGCCACTTGCCATTTGACAAGTAAGTTAGTTAAGTTAAGTGGAGAGTGTCCTTATTTTCTAGGAGTGCACTTTTCATGCAAGAAAGGAAGGGCACATTGGATAACAATAAGGAGTGCACAACTTCTAAGAACAAGTAGTGCACACTTACTATTGATAGGGAGTCTGCACTCTCTGTGAACAAGGAGTGTGCTCATTTGTCAGACAAAAGTGCACCCAAGCTTAAGATGGTGTTGTTTCTTCTAACAGTGCATGTGTAGCCACCAATTTTAGAGAGTGTGCTTTATCTAGGAGAAAATATTGCACGTTCTTGCTTATGTGTAGTGTTCATGTTGAGTGAAAAAATTTAACACTAAGTCAAAGAAAAACTAGACCTTTTCCTATCTTTAGAAAGACGACACAAGACTTCTAACGATAAAAAGACAACACTTATGAAACTTTGACCTAAGAGGAAAAGTGACACTTAGAAAGGATGATCAACACTTAGAAAACATGAAAAAATGACAATATGATAGAAGATATCTTGAAGTGACGAATCATGAAAACATATGTAGGCTCCAAAATTAAATAAGGCAAAAATTTTGGAGGCTCATTGCCACAACGACAACATGTAAGCAAGTTGTCCTTCCTATTGAAATTGACGTAAAAGAATCAAGGATTTCTTTGGACCTTTCAAAAGCTTAGAAGCATATTTTGGACCAATTAAATGAACTTGTTGAAATGCGCAAGTAATATGTTCAACAAATGTTCGTTAGTGAACAAAAATAGGCAACATAACATGACAAGTTCAATAAAAAGAAATAATTCTAAGAAGGTGATTGGGCCCTTTTGTTTGAATCAAGACATAATGACTTTAAAGGGAAATTTCACACACAATGGTTAGGGCCTTATGATAGTGAGATTGTATTTTAAAATGGATCAATAATATTACACACAATTGATGATGCACAAATTCCGTTGATGGCCAACGAAAATTGACTAAGACTACACTAGAAATCTAAATCTAAGAAGGAATTATTGAAGAATTGAACAAAAAAATGATCTTCAGATTGAAGAAAGGATGGTTAAACCACCCTTCTCTACAAATCCATTGTTGTCAACCATATATTAAAAAAATACAAATAAAAAAGTGAAAAAATAAAAAAGCTCTGGTGGTGAATTCTTAGTTTGGGCACCTTCAACACATAGTAACATTGGAAAACCACTGTTGGCCATGTTGCTAGGAAAATAGAATATTCCTGTTTTTATCACCCAAAAATTATCTAAAACCTGGATAGTTTACATTTGTTACTAAGTCATAATGTTAGATGGTGGTTAAGTCACTTTTATGGTTTTTAGAGTCTAAGTCATAGGGTTAGAGTCTCATTTCCATCATCAAATAAAGTTCAACAACCTTGTTTTACACTTTATGGGTCCCATATCATGTTTTGAAAGTCATATGTTTATCCATTTTGAAAAAAAATTGAAATTAGCTACCAATCCATGTTTTCATGGCGCAGACAATGTAAAAAACCAGTTTTGTGCTATGAAATCACTGAAGCAACCTTTTTCAGCAGAAAAACTGTTTTAAGTATTTAACTTCCAAAGGGTCTCCTGAGCAATTGCAAACTCATCTCTTAAAAGTGAAAGAGGGTTTTATTCCTAACATACTAAACTACAAAAATGTTTTTTAGTTTCTTCAAATTCATTATGATCTGGGAGAAGTTGATGACTCAAATTGCGCTATGAAACTAGTGTAGGAGCAGTTTTATAGAAATCACAATTTCCAGTTTACACCTGATATTCAAAGACAATTTCTGGGCAGTAGGTAAGGTATTGCAAAAAACCAAGAGATGTTTTTGTTCAGCACAAAGTGATCTAGAAAAGTGTCCTTTATTTTTGCAAAATACATTTTTTATGAGGAGATAACATCTCTGTCCCAACACCTATTTTTCAGCCAGAACAGAGCAGGGGACAGTTTCCTAGTTTTCAGGCCAGATGAAGGAGAAGCTATTGAAGGCTAGCTGGGGGGTTATGGACATCACCAAGGTCAATGTTAAGGAGTAGCAGCTGTCAATATCAAATTTAATTCATAGTTTAGGTTGTTACTATCATAAAAGGAGTTGCACTCCTAGTTGTATTAGGTCTCTAGGACTGTTAGTTAACAGTTAGTTGTAATTAATAGTTTGTTTAAGTATCAATAGGTGTCAGATCAGGTAAAATTCGAATTCCCCTAATGCTGGAGGAAGGAATCCAATATTTTAATGAAATATATATATGACAAGAGGTGTAATGCACCAAGGGTTGGAAATTTTTAAGAAAAACACTCATATTGTGTCATTGTAGAATACTATGTTTCTATGTAATACAAAGTTTGGCTTCACTACTCAGGATTTAGAAGAGAGTTCAATGCTTGATTGTCTTATGGTTGTCCTCATTTCCTCATTTGCATTGGTATGAATGTATGTTACTTAGAACTCATTGGATATGCTCTAACTTCCTTCATGCATTTGTAGACTGCGTTTCGTGCATGTTCTTATGTGTTACTGATATATTGAATTCTTAATGCCATGACTTCCATGTTAAGCTAATATTGTTGTCATACTAAACATTTTCTGACTCCATAAGCCCAATGGACATTTATTGATTGTGTTCAACCATTCATATTCCTTTACTTGTTTCATAGAGTTAGCCATCTAATCTTTTACTAAAATATTTAACCTAGTGAGAGAGCCCTCTCAGGTTGAGGACGCTAAGCCTCAGCCAAAAGTTAGTTTGAAACAGTTACTCAAGGTCTTCCTGGTCAGCAACCTATCAAGAGAAGGTTTTTTGATAACACTTGTCATGAAAACCTTTCTTAAAGTTTGATGGGATAGTCTCTCATTGGAAAACTAGGGAAATTGGCTGACAAACTCTTGAAAACAAATAGAGAAATATAATACCTATGTAATAAAATATATTCTACAAGTATGCATACTAAAATATGTAGACGACACCTGAATATGTGAAGTTTATTTTTATTTTTAGGATAAATGGGAGGATTCTTTCAACAGTATGAGCATAAGGATCGACACAACTACAATATTATTGCAATTCTGCCAAACACTAAGTGTTTTCTTTTCAATCTCTTGGTTTTTATTTTAAACATGAAGCCTAAGGTTTGTTTTTTAAAACTTTCATATATACCTAAGATTGGATGCCTTACCATGCTTATAAATTTAGGAAAATTTTAAAGGATAGTACCTTTCACCATTTCCCTCATGCCTAAAAGAAAATCTACCTTTAATCACCTTAATCAAATTTCTTTCTATACACCCCTTTATCCCTTTCAACTAATTTATACAATTTCATCATTTTCGACCTATCTATATAAATATCCCCCTTTTGTCTCATTCACATACCTAATCCACAACCTATCCTAATAATCCAGGCAATACACATATATATTTGTTGTTGCAAAACTATTTTCATTACCCTATATATAAAACTATATATGTGTTAAAAATTCATCCAAAATTATATTAAGTAGTTTGAATTAGCTGTCAAAATGGGTGGTGCATCATTATTCGCCTAGGCCTATGACAACTATGATTGGTTGATGGGATGACCAAGATTATGGCACATTAACTCTCAATATTCCACAACTTGTGTAAAATCATGGTTCCGTAACTCGAAGGGATCCAAATGGTGTGGCCTTATCTAAACATTAATTGTGAAATAGGGGTAAACAAGAAAGTTTAGAAAAAACCCAACAATGAGGCTAAGGAGGTCGGACAGTGAATGCTTGGATAATGCATGTTGCAGTGGTCTAGATAGTGATGGTCATAAAAGAAGCAAGCCTTTTGTAAAATGAATATGAGTGGTCCGATGAATATGGAAGAGACCGATGATATCCATAACATTGGAATTAAGCCTGAAGTCTGGAATTTTTTTTAAACAATAGGATGGACTAAATTTATTAAGCATTTTCATGGTCATGATTGGGTAATTTCCCTCAAATTTGCAAGCAACTTTGATGGAATCAAACCTATAGTGAGGCATTTTACCATCAAATTTGACAAGAAGATGATTGCATAGGAAAAACAACTCTCCCAAGAGGGAGAGGCATGGTTTGAGAATGTTAAGATTGATAACACCTGTTGGGTTTCATTTCTTTGAGAATTGTCCCCACTCCTAGACTTAAAGAAAGGAATAAACAAGAAAATGCACCTCGACCGATGTTTACATCACCAAGGGCTGATAAAAATTCTTGTAATGGCAGAGTTTCATCGAATGAATATTTCATGGGACTATTTCCTTAAGGGATTTAAGAAGAAAACCAGTCTAGGTTTTTAGATAAACAAGGACCCTCCAAGTCAGTAACCCCTTTGATTTCTAAGAGGTGATCTTCAGCTTGACTCCTATAGAATAAGGAAGTACAAGTTTTTGGGTCTAAATTATCTGACTCACACCAAGAAACCCTAGCATATATGAGAGTTAGGGCCATGACCAAAATCAAGAAGACCACAGAGAAGGTTGAGGTGGTGAATCTTGAAGAGGATATTTAAGGAGATAGTCCAATGGAAGGGAATGATTTCGAGGGAATTTTTGATACCCTAGAAGAGGGCATGGAAAAAGAGGATGCCCATATTATGGAAGAAGAAATTGCATGGGATAATATATTCGAAGGAAACATCAACGAAGGTTTCATTCCAGAAGGAAATAGTGTTGAACATTTCATTCCATTGAACAATGTTGCAAAGGAAAAACATGACAAAAGGGGCATCAATGGTATTCAAGGTTGGAGCAAGAAATGATCATTCATGAAAGAACTAGCAGAAGAAAGGTAAGGTTATCGTACCCAAAACCTTCATATTTTGTAGCCCTAGTTACTAGGCATTACTTAAACAAGTTAAAAAGTTGATATTAAGGGCTAAATTGAAGAAACAGGGACTCAAACTCAGTAATATAGGAGCCTTATTGGAAGCCATAGAACAGGAGGAGAAGTGTAAAAGCACGGTAAAAAATTTAGCTTAGGGACATACAAAGGAATCCTGATAGGTCATAAATGTAATCTTACATGATATATTGTTGAAAATGCAACAAGAAAATCCTAATTTAATTTTTTCTTTGAATTAAATTAGGAATAAAATTGTAATTCCACATCACAAGAAAACTTGTACAATTTAAATAAGTTAAATTGACGTAGTTGGCTCAGTTAATTTGAGTTGAGGATCTAACTAGAGTCATGTAGAGTGTCTCCTACATTATAGGAGCCCTGGTTGAGTTAATTTTGAGATGTAATTAATTAAATCAGTTTAACTAAGTTAAAGTCAGCTACACTAGTTCCAACCAATGGATGAACTAATAGGAGTTCAAACATTGGGGCGTTGCTTCATGCGTTCAACTAGTTAACTAACGATTCACTCATAAATGACTCAAGCATGTCATATTTGAGAGTTACCCAATTGAGATTGGAGTTTAGGGACAATGTATTATAAGTTGTATATGCATACGAATTGTATAGGTGGTGCATGCGGTCACAGGAAGGTCTATGAGCATTTTGCAATTCCAATTGAAGAATTTTCCTAATTAATAGAGGCTAATTCCCAAGGAAACAATGCAAGGAAATATGGACTTGGCCAAGCCAAAATTTGGTTAAGTATTGGATTGGGATTGTCTAATAAGGAGTGAGATATATAGAGATAGTGTAGAGGTTGCTCGGGCTTGATCCAAGCATTGCAATCTTCTCATATTTTTTTATTGATGAAATATATAGATAGCAAGGGTTTTTTAGTTGAGGCTTTCCCCAGAAAATCATTGTGTAATCTATTTATTTAATTCTTTCTCTTGTATGCTTTGTGATTTCACGATCGTTTAAGTGTTTCTGCTGATGAGTAGAGTAGATTCCAGTCTATTGTTTTACTAAATTACAATTAGCAATTTGAATCTACAAGGAATTTCTACATGGTATTAGAGAAGAAATCACTCTAGAAGATGAGAATATGAGTGTCTTTTGCAGGTGCAATCAAATTTGCAGTATCATTTTTCAAAGCCAGTAGGATGTCATTCTATGGATTAAGACTTGAATATTCCCTTGAGTGTAGTTCAAACTATATTTCTTAGAAGGATATGATGGAGGTAGTGTTGGAAGACAACATGATGAAGGAATTCATAGAAAAATATATTCCTAAGCCTCTAGAAACTAATTGTTACACAGTAAAATGTCACTGCCATCATGTCAGTCTCCCTACTGTGCCATAAATCCACATTCACCTCACTTATGCTCTCTAAAATGGCTAAAAACCCTCTTTGCCTAAGTTAATTGAATCATCGCGTTTGTTCGATAAATAACCGCGCTGACCGGCGGAGGCTAGTGTAACTGCTGCGCTGCCAGCGCGGAAGCACACGTGTTTTCCGCGCTGGTCCAATTTCATGGACAGTGCGCCCTCCGCTTGTATCATGGAGCGATGACCAGACCTCTTCTATGATAGATCTGCGATGCCAGTGCGCCGGCCCAGTTTGGCACCCGCGCTGATCCTGTTTAGGCGAATTTGTTCTAACAACCAACCTTCCAGATGACTCCAGACTCGGCTGTTAGCATTGTTGAGGTCGCCATTCTTTCTCTGGCATGTTTGTTCGACTGATCATCCACTTATCTTGGGGGAGAGCTCATCCTTTACCTATTCATGGAGACTCCTTCTCCTTTATAAGCCTCCTCCATTGCCCATGAGCAGCTAGTTTGGAACATATAGACTTTGATTGAGGAATTCTTAGTGCATTAGTGCTGCTCTTTGTAGGCATTTGGTGTGTTGTGTGAGGATTGCTTTGAGCTTGAGGAAGGTCATGAGCTTGTTGCCTTGTATGTGAGAGAGAGACCTCTTTGACTTGGGAGATTTGCTTCAAAGGTGAATGCTTGGGAGACATGCTGGCTGGACCCCCTAGAGAAGGACTCAGCGTCAGGACTTCGGTTGTACCTTACTCTACTTTTTGTTAATAAAGATAGATGACTACTCTTATGGTTCCATTTACATTTGTTCAATGATTGATTAATGCAAATTGTATCTTTCCTGACCGATACATAGTTGTTGCTAGTAGATTTTACGCTTGTGTTTCTCTCTCTTTTGCTTGTGCAGGTGTTCGTCCGCGAGGATAGCGGGGAATTGTGATCGGCTGGAGCGAAGGAGCGAGAGGAGTATCTCTTCGACAAACAAGCGTTGGAATCCAAGTAGGTTACTTTCACCCACTTGTTAATTACAACTAGGAACTTGCGGTGTAGCATTGTTCGATTGTTGCTAGACCCCTGTTGGGCTAGTAGGGATCGCCTCTATCCGTAGAGGGGATTTACCTATCCAACAATTTGGCGACTCCGCTGGGGATCGAACCCAGAATCTCTGGTTTGGCGACTCCACTGGGGAGCTTGCTTGTCTCTTTGTATTTCACCCTTGTTTTTATTTTGATTATTGCCTCTTTGTCAAAGTTTGGGGATTGATTTGTTGTTGATTTGTTTCCTGGTTCATCCTGGGAACTGCTTTAATTGCCTTGAAATCCTGTTGCCTTGGTTTGGAGGTTTTTGGTTCGATTTTATTTGTTTTTTAGCCTCAGCGTGTCTTATTTTAAAACAGCTGCGCTGACATCGCACAGTGTCTTCTTTGACGTTTCTGTCATCGCGTGTATACATTTAACAGTCACGCTGACCTGGTTTTCGGGCCAGCGCCCTTTATTCATGTCCTTCCACGCTGATAGCGCAAAGTTGCTACAGACCCTTTTCTGTCATTGCTTTGTTGCTGAGGGGTCACCCGCGCTGATCCTGTAAAACTCTTTTTTGTCCAAATTGACCTACTAAACCTCTTGGTTTGGCTGTCCCCTTCTTTTTCCACTTGGCTTTTGGCTTGTTAATTTTGTTTAAGCTGTAACTCGCTTGCTTGCGAGGCCTCGTTCCACGAGGGTTCGTTTATTGCTTGTTTTCAGTTTTTGCAAAGCCTTCCTTTTTTGCTCTCGTCGCTTGGTTTGCATTTTGTCTTGACTTTTACGATTACTGAAGTGTGTCGGATCGTCGTTTGTCTGGTTGTGGACTCTCATCCTTCGGGTGTTCGCTTTTCTCCATTGATTTCACACTCAAACCCTAGGGTATCTAGTGGTCATGTGTGTCTAGCCTCCCGTTCAGGATCTTGTGTTCTTGGTTGACCAGCCAACTTCGTTTTTGTTTTCACATTTGTTTGGTGATTGTTGAAAGTGATTGATTGTGTTCCAAGCGGTTTGCTTCCCTCCTTTGAATTCCTCGGTGTCTTGTTGAGCTTAGATTACATAGCTCATGAGCCTTTGTTTCCCCTTGATTTGGGAAACTGGTTTTTAGTGACTTGGGAATTGTCTTGTGTGTGCATTGAGTGATTTAGCTTTTCACTTAGTGTTGCTATCTCTCTAATTCATTTTAAAAAGACTTTTTATGTCATTGAAAAGTAAAGCAAACTAGTGTCTTTTGCATTAATAGTTGAAAGGGAAAGAGCATTTCGTTATTTTGTGCTTTCAAAAGAAAAGTTTCATTTCCTTGCTGTTAGTTGCATTAGGTTGCGTGATTGCTTGAATTCGTTTTGTTTGTTTGAAAGATTCTCAACTCTTCTTAACTAGAATTCATCGAACAAAATGATGATCTTTTGCATGTAGTTGCATTTAGGTGTTTTTGAGAGATCATACGGTAGGACCTGAAACTCAAACCTAATTCAAGATCAACTGTAAAATAAACCAAATTTATCTAAAAGCGCATTGGAACTTAACATGAATATCTAGAGGTCTAGGCTAGAGATGTGTTCCGGTGTCTTTAAACCTAGTAGCTTGACGTTGAGTGGTTGGGTGATTCCTCCACGGTGAAACGATAAGTGCTAGTACGGATTGGGCTCCCACGTACCGTCGCGTATATATGGGGAGACTCCATTAGGCTTGCATCCTTTATCCATAGGAAGCCGATTCTGCCGCCTTGTAAACCGTAACGCAC
>APFE031415195.1:0-39239 GCA_000404065.3 Pinus taeda | reverse complement strand
GGCGAGAACATGACCAAGGCTCAAAAGCTGGCGATAAGGCATTCACAATGGTTATTTACCTGTTCATTTTTTAATGAGCTTAAATGCAGGGAGAAACACTTGCTCATGACTTATGTTTAATTTTTAACGAGCTTGAACTATGCGCTAAAACTGCTCATGGAGAGTTTATTTTTTAACGAGCTTGAATTCTGCGACAACATTTCTCGCCAGCCGTATGATAAGAAACGTCTCATTCAAGATGCCATTTTTTATGGAGCTTGCACCTTTTGAAGCTTTTCCCCGAATCCTTTCTTTATGCAAGTTAGGAAATGACTAGCCTTACAGGTTTAAAGGGTTAGAGGTCCTACAAATTTAAAAAATAAATAGCCGCTCTTCACTTGCATGCGGAAAGGTTTGCATGCCCCAAGGTATAGCGAAAAATTTCAAGGTTACCAAGAAAGTTTCATCCGCGTAGTAGATAAAATTCTTTCTCGGTGATGTCTATCGAAACAGACAAAGGGGAGTGGTGTCACTCGACATAACCTTAACAAAGGTATCTTATTCCAGTCTATTCCCATTTTCCTGTGAGGACGGTTTCACTATACTAGTCATATATCCCTCATGGAAATCAACCCTATACCCAAGGTTTTCTTACCGAAACAGATCAGGGTGCATGCCCCCTGGGTTTCAGCCACATCTTCCTGAATCACTCGCGCTCATCAGGTGGACGGACTAGAGACCGATGAGACATTTCTTGCGTGAAAAGACCATTCAGGGATGGCATTTGAATATTTGCGATGTGTGAACTGGGGAGTGACATTTGGTCTATGAGCTTGACCATTCTGCTTTCGTGCGGAAAACACATTACTCTAAAGAGTGAGGAGACGATGGTTCCCATGCAATAAATATAGTCACATCCAAGGAGTAGATTGTAATCTAAAGGTCCTTGAACTACCATAACATTCATGTGAACATTTTTCCTTCTCAAAGTAATGGGCACATTTGGAAGGATCCCTAAAGGTCGACTGGTTCCCTTATCGAAGCCTATCAGATTTCTCATTTCAGGCAAAAGCGATGGTGAACCAAGCGCTTTCCAAGTAGTTGAGGAAAGGATACTCACAGAAGCCCCTTCATCAATGGTGCTACCAACCATGACCATTCTGTAAGCTTGTACAATGATTCTAAATGGTAAACTAGTTGGTAAATGGGGTCTACCTAGTAGATTCCAGTCGAAGGAAACGACTAGGTTGCTTGGTGGTGGGACGGAATAGACAGTCGGATATGACTCTGATGAACTTCCTTCCTGCGATAAAGGAACGGGAGGACTGCCTCCAAGTTCATCGAAGTCTGTGTTGATGAAAAGAATTTGAACGGTGTCGTTTTCTTTCTCTTCAGTGACGGTATCATTCAAAGATGAACACTCTGAAGGCAAGACCGGGTCAACTGTCGTATCGACCCTTTGACTTTCGTCTAGGATGGATTCATAGGGTTCATTTTCAATAATAGATGCTTCGGCTGACCACAATGATGGGCCATCCGGATTTTCAACCGGTGGAGGACTTGGAAAGAGTTTTTTATATCCAGGAGGAAGTCGTAGCGTTGAAACTGAACGATCATCCAAAAATCTTTTAGCCTCATCAAGGAAGGGACAACGGTGGACGGCATGACTGCCTTCACACAACTTACAAGGAAGTTTAGGATTCCTTCTCTATCCATGTGCTTCACTTTCACTGGTTGATGGTGAGCATTCAACATGATCGCCAGAGGTTGACGCTACTGGATTGTGCAAACGAGGAGACTAGTCCCTTAAGATCTGAGGGATGCAGGGACAATCTCAGTGATACTGGTCTCCATTGCAAATGATACAAGGAGATTTAGGTTTTGACTGTGCGGTGTGAGGATTTTTGCTAGACAACACTTGGTTTCTCCCTTTTGATTTTGGTTCCTTTTTCTTCTTTTCCTTTTTCTCTTTCTGCTTCTTCTTCTTCTTAGTTACTTAACTTTTAGCTTTATCGGCTTTATCAATCGAAGAGGAAGGAGGAGAGGGAGAATCAGATGAAGTAGAAGGTTGGGAGGCAACCCTAGTGTCGTCTAGTTGTTGATTAGACTGTTCAGGAATTACAGGATTCTGAATGACAGAGGTAGAGAAGAGCCAGACAAGCAAGCCAATTGTCAATCCTGGAAGTGACAAAGTGGCCATATGGGGTGGACCAACATCTCCCCAACAGGAGAAGGGACTAGGATTTCCTTCACGGGGAAATCCTTGGTTGGCAGACTCCATTTTCTCAACCTGAAGATCAACGAGGGAATTTGTAACGTTATTCCGATTAAAATAAATTTTTAGACGCTTTGACACAACTTGTTTTTTCAATTTTAAAGAGTCGAGAAAAAACAAAAGATGGCTCTAGTCACCTTCAATTTTTATTGAGCCTGAAGTGGCAAGTGCTCAAAGGACCTTTTCCTTTAAGGAGTCTGAAAAGGAGCAAAATGGACTTCTCTATAGATCTAGGCAGAGAGGATTACCAAACCAATCGTAAAACTGCAGAATACCTTTTACGGTACTGCAGTCCATCTTCCCGAATGATGTGTTCGGTGCATTGCGATCGATAGGGCGGCAGACACGACTTCCTAAGGATAAAGGATGCGGCCTATTGTGGTCTCCCAATATATACTCGACGGTACGTGGGAGCACAAGTCCGTACTGGCACTTTCCATCTCAAAGTGGAGGAATCACCCAACCAATACTAAAAACAACAGTTACCAGGTTTTACGACACCGGAATACGTATCTAGCATAGACCTCTAGATGTTGTGTGTTAAGTTCCAAAGAGTTGTTATATTCATTGAATTTATTTTAAGTTGTTCTTGCTTAACAATTTGCCTTTCAGGTTCACCATGTGATGTGTATATAATTCCTAAAATGCAGTCTAAGATGATAAACAAATGTTTTATCTTCTTTCAGCAATGAAAATCTTAGCTGCTAAAGGGAAGAAAGTCAAGAATCTTTTCTTCACAGAGCACAAAGCACACGCTAAATGCGCAGTCCTAAATCAAGCCAAGCAATCAAAATGCAAATGAACATGCATGTATTTGTTTTCAGCCTTCTTAATGTGAATGATGTTAAGAAAGCTATGTGCAAATCTGAATTACGTTTAAGCGACAGTACTCAACAAAATTCTTTTTTCAAAATGAAGTGAAAGCAAGAGAGACACTTTGCGATTTTGAAATGGAAATTGCTTTTCAACACTTTAAAACTACTAATTCAAATCCTATGAAATAGTAACTGTATAATCGACTATCAAGAACAATGGGATTGCTTCCTAAAACTGAAAACGACAGCTAAGACACTTTCAGATCTAGACACAACATTTCGACTATGCTACTTTTTTGCAAGAGAGAACTAAAAACGACGCACAATACATAAAAACAAGTGTAGTTCTTTGCACTAAGGAGGCGGAATAATGCAAAAGAAGGGGGGTTTTCACAGAAGTACACTGAATACAGACAGCAAAACTCTATAATAAGATTGAAAACAGTGAGAAAAATCCACAGTCGGAGGGTAAAGTTAACCCTCCCTGACCATCACACCTGTTACACAGTGAAATCAGTATGCAGCGCACCTACTGCACTCGGGAAGTGCAATGCATACACACTGCCTTGAAGGCAGGGTGCGATGGTAGCAGTGTGAGACTTCAAACAAGATTTCACTCACAGTTTGCAATCTAGTTCAGGTGTTTAGGCCGAATAAGTAAAGATCAGTGTATGTAAAACACAGGGGTGATCTAAGAGGTTACTAGAGCCACTACTTAGGGCAATTAGATTGCTTGCAGATCTATTGTTTAATTCATAAACAAAACACGGAGATATACTGAAGCAACATTGATCTACTTTGCATTTGTATGCAAATGCAGTTCGAAGGCTAGCTGGCTTGACTTCAGGCTCCGTCTGTAAGTTTATAAAACAAAACAAGGATTGATAGGCTAACAAGTAATCTAGTCACTCCCCAGCGAAGTCGCCATTTTATTATCTGGGAATAGTGTCCACTCGGATGCTGCTATTCCCACTAAGATGGGGGTCTATCTTAGAAAACATCAAGTCTCTATTGTTTCCTTTTATGAATAGCGGGAGGCGAACCAAGAAGACCAACCTAGTCTGTGTTGATTTCCTCTCCTCTTGATAGAGTTCGTCCTTCTTCTTTGTCTGCCTGGCTTCAAAGAACCTGTGAATCATTAGCAACATACTACTATCCAAGAAACAAGGATCTAAATTCATAAATAATACAGGATCAGATGTGTATTAACCATATACATGCATATATAAACAAGTACACAAGAATATGGAAGGAAACAAGAATAGCTTTATTAAGATGAAAAATAACAAGAGGATTACAACCATGTGCTCTGACCCAGCATCATCCTCCAACTAAGAAGCCCTTCTTCACCTCAAACAAAGCTTAGATCACCCAACACTATGAATGTACACCAGAAAACCAACATCACTTCTCTATAAGATACAAAATTCCAACCTCTAGATCTCTGCGATGAGGGATCCATATATAGATTATTACAGAGAGGTGAGTCATCTTCTGGGATCTTGATTAGTGTCTTCTTAAAGATAGTTCCTGCTTCCACTTGGAGAATGATGATCTCTTACTCATCCCTGGTCGAAAATGGAGAGGCAAGTGTCAAAGGGGAAGCTTCTGGAAGATTCCATGATCTTCCACCTCCATTTTTTGTCCCTGCATTTTCCTTCCTACATCGCACTATAGAGGAGAAATCATTATCATCGCATTTGTACACGGGAGGTGATATCATCGCACCCTTCTTGCTTGAGCTTTCAATATGGTCCAGTTTGCCATTTATGAGCAATTTTCAGTGGAGAACTTCTGGGAGATGATGTAATCAGTTGACCTTGTTCCTTTAGGCAGTGAAGCAACACTTTTAGGGACTTAGGAGCCCTTAATTTATGGACATTTACGATTGGGGTTGAAGTGCCCAAAAATGTCTATAACACTTCAGCATAATTTTCCTGGAATGGGGGCCTAATATTTTGGTCAGGCCCAACCTTTCCAGTATTAGGGTTTTGATTTTTCCTGAAGTTTGGATTTCTCCCAGTATTGCTTGGTTGACCATCCCAAGGGGATTTTCTCTCAATTGTTTCTACTCTATCACAAAGTCTATCCATTCATTTAATAATAGCATCTAATTTCTGTTCAAAGGCAGAAGGTTCTTCTTTGAAAGGTGTCCTCCTTTCAGCTCTAGCTCTAGCTCATTTAGAAATCAAGTTGGCCTCAACACTGACAGCTATACTCTACATCTCTTCTAAGTCTCGAGGAGCTCTTTCCCTAAGTTGGTATGCCATATCAGAATCAAATGCATCAGGGAATTTGATCAAGGCCAAATCTAGAGGAGGTCTGAGATTTTGAGGAATAGCATTGTAGACATTGTTGAATCTGGTACAGTAATCTTGGACAGTTTCTTGGGTACCTCTTTTCAAGCCTTCATACTCTGATAAAATGTGGAGACGATCTTTTTTCTTTTCCCATCTGTTCAAGAAGGTTTGATAAAGATCTTGTGAGTCATTGATACTATTTGCGGGGAGGGCTCTAAACCATGTTCTAACATCTCCAGTCAAACTTTGAACAAATACTCTCATTCTAACGTCATCAGCATCAACCTCATATATTTCAAAGGAGCATATTTGTTCGCCATGATAGCGGGAATATATGTGACAACTGGTGTAGAAGAGATGACAATGGTAATATCGATAGCAGATGGGGGAGTGGAAGGGGTAGCTTGAGGTTGGGAAGGCTGAGGTGTTGATGGTGAACTTGGATAAGCAGTAGAAATCACAGCAAGATTTGGTGTTTTTTTAGAGGTAAGCTCAGGTTGGAAGGAGTTCTGCAGATGTTTGCCAAGATGTGAACCAACAACTTCAGCTGCAAATTTTCAATGAATATTGGATCTTAAACTGTGTGGGTTAACCCAGATTCGGAAAAGGTCCCAAATGAAGAGCTTTCAAAATACTGAGCACAAGGTTCGTCCTCGAGGGGAACTGACCCCACAAGACAAGATTTTGATCTGAATAGAGGCCGAGAAATAGCAGAATTTTCTTGGCTCTCTTGTCTTCTAAGAATCCTAGGAATTAAATTAGGATTTTCGATCACAGGTGGTGGGTTTGGATCAGGATTTGATCTGGTGTAACAAATCCTTTCTAAATCCAGGCTTCTAGGTGTGTTCTTGGTTTTTCTATAAATGGGTTTTGACAATACAACTTTAACAGTTTCTTTAGGAGACTTTGGATATGGGAATTGTAAACTTTCTTAAATATTTATAAAAAAGGAACTGATCAAGTATTTGAAACCAACTATCCAATCTATAAGCTAGACCAGAGATGGACTTTGTCTGTAACTCGTAAAGTAGATAGCAGCAACAAAAAAATTATATTGTTCCCCAGTGGAGTCGCCAATAATGTAGATAGCAGCAACAAACAAATTATTTTGTTTCCCAGTGGAGTCGCCAATAATGTTATCACTCAAGTTTTCCCCAAAGTTGTAAGAACGGGAAAGGAGGCCGAGGTAACCACAAACCAATCTTTTAGATACAGAATCTAGCCAATCTGTATCCAGAGAGGGCTCTCTCTTTATGATTTAACTTTGTTTCAAAAGGTATTAGGTTAGTTATGAGGTTCAAGGGTTTTGTTTGATTTGTGGATGGTGAGATTCAATAGAGAAGAGGTGTAAGACTGAGTAGTACAGTCCATTGGGCTAATGGAGTCACTGAAAATGGTTTTCTGGATTTGGTTTCTTGATAGAGGATGGTTCCACTGGGCAAGGTAGTCAAACAGGGAATAAATAATAACTTGAAGCAGATGGAATGGGTTCAAATTGGGTGAAAGACAGTTAAGAATCTTTCAACCTTTTTAAGAGGGAAAATGGTGATTACTACTAAAGAGAAAATTAAGAATTCTTTAACAAATAATTAGCATGAAAGAATTAGGAAATAGGAGAAATTAAGAATTACACTGCTTATTCTAATTCTGAAGAAAACACAGAGAATGATAACAGATGAAAATTGAGTGCATTCAAGCAAATTATGGATTAATCTTTATCTTTATCATTCAGATTCTGAAACACGGGTGATATAAGGAACCAAAAAAACTTTAAAACATAGATATAAGAAACTTATTGGTCTGATGTTTGATTCAAGAATCCTGCAGCAAGTCCTCTGCTTCAATTCTTCATCCAATGAGCCCAACACCAGTTGATTCCAACAGCTTTCTATTCCAAAACTCAATGTTACAGCCAAAACTAGGAATATTCACCAACCCCAAATACTTGGATTGGGGGGGTAATTATACAAAATATCTCACAAAGATAATATCTAGTGACGACTAATCGTTTTTTACAAAAGATAGAGACAAATAGTCTCAAAAACAGGTAAAAGACAAATTGATGTTGTGTTGACTACTTTGTCTTTCTCGGATATTACTTAACCCTGATCTGATACACTTTGCCTAGTATGACCCTCATTTATCTCTGTTTACCACATCATGGTAAATGGACCAAAATTTTCATCTTACCAAAGATACCAAAGATAATTTTATAAAATTTCTAGCATATCTTCCCACCATTTCTATTATGGTAATTTATGCCTCTGAAGTTTCCTTAATGTCTCATCAGTCTCTGTATACCTGAAGAAATTAGGTTGGATGGTGAATAGATGTTTCACCTCATGCTCAATATAAAATAAGCTCTCCAAACTGTTATAGAGAGATTGGCATGTGGGGAGTGCTTTTACTTCTGAAGTACTTGTTGATGAAGTAACTTGATCAACAACATATTTATTCAATTTGTGTGCATAATCTACATGTTTCATCAGTCGGTCATTACTTGTTAAAGGACTAGGTAGACCCTTAACCTGCAAAACTGTGAACTTTTCTGTGAAATAATTAATCTCCACCTGCATGTCCTGGCATCTCCTTTCCAAATTTTGCATCAATTTTCTCTTGGTTAGAACTCTCTTGATTTCCAGAATGGTGCCTGCCCTGTTTGTGATTTCCAGTGCTTCCAGTTTTTCACTTGTCTTGGTGTTCAAAAAATGTATTAGCGAGTTAGCTTGTTCAGGCATCTGTCCCAATAAAGCTCTTGTCTTTTGAATCTCCACTTGGGCTGCTCTCACTAAGTCAATCTGCTCATAAATAGCTTGGATTGATTGCCACACATTATTAAGGGATTGATTGATGTTGGCCCACAAAATTCATTTTATTTCTACTAGAGGTTTATCCAGAGAGAGATCCTTTTCTAATGCTCTCACTTTGTTCTCTAATGTTTTAACCTCCCTTATTTTCTCTGCCCATTCATCTTGGATTTTTCATAACTTTTTTCTAGTTTTGCCAATTGTTCCTTTACTTGTTTCAGTTCTAATACTTGGAGTTTCAATTCTTCCATGGCTTTTATCAGTTGTTCTATGCTCATATTAGTACTACTGCTTGGTGTTGTTGCTAATGTACCTGTGATGGCCTCTGTTGTGGATGCTAAAACATTTGGAGCCAATTTTGTTCTGAGTGTTGAAGGGAGCACTGTTGAGACTGTAGGGGTGACCTGAGGAGGTTGGGAGGTCGACTCTCCCTACCTTTCCTTTAGTGCCTTTTCCAGTGCCTACTCTGTATCGGTTAATCTTTCGTTAAGCTCATAAGCAGGTCCATCATATCCTCTTCATATTTCTGTTGTACAACTTCTGCAGTCTATGGATGCATGGAAGGAGGCAATTTCAGCTATTTTCTTAGGGAAGCAATGTCCTCTTCTTTCTTCTTCATTAGTGCCTTTATGCCTTTAGCATCTTTGGGATCATTTCCCAGTTCAATGATGATCTCCTCCAAAGATTTTATCCTATTGTCCTTGGCCAGAGAAGAGGCTTTCTCCAAATGTAGATGAGCAGAGGTATCATCCAAGGAGTTTTGTAATTTATGAGCCAACATTGCTTTATCAGCCAGTGTGGAGTATACCATCTCTCCAGTCTATTTATGAAGCTCAATCTAGTCCATAGGATGAATATCCTTGGCTAATACCTCCAAATTTATCCTGATGTAATCAACTGCTGACTATGCTTGTTGCACCTTGGGCTTAAAGTAATTCATGATCATTTTGCCCTCTTTAATGTCATAGGTTGACATTAATCTCTGCTAGTTTGTGGGGGCCATCTTAAGACACTGGTTATAAATTTGAAGCCTTAGTGGGTCGTTCCTTGCCTTTATCTCTGTAAATGTCCTTTTGATGTTCGAGGCCTGTTTTCTTTATGGCATAGTGGATGAAACTTCTACACTGTGCTGCCTTTCTAGCTCCTGCCTGTGTGAGCTAGTTGATGTTTCTATCACCGGGGAAGTCTGCTGGCTGACTACCCTTTCACCTCTTAGACTGTCAGTGGTTTATTCAATAATTTTATCTTCTGATAGAGGATTCAATCTCTGCCTCTTTGGACCCGGTTGTTCTGCAGGTCCACTGATAGGTGTGGGGTCTTCCTTATCTCTCTTCTTGCTTCTTTCCTCATTTAGAGGAGTCTGTAATGCAGGAATTTTTGCTGCTTTAGTTTAGGCTAGAGGAATTTGCTCCCGACTCTGTTCTTTTGACATTGCTGGCTGGTATGTCAATATGGAATGCTCTGTGGTATCTACCGCTTTTCCCTTTGAAGTCCCTGTGGTTGTTGTGCTGGTTTTTTGTGTAGGCTGATGAGAAGTTCTAGCAGAGGATGTACCAACTCATGATTGTTGAGGCGGCTTGAAAGAAACCTGTCCAAAAGAGTCCAGGTAAAGGCTTTCTTCAAGATCTTTCATAGCTTTTTCCATATTTTCTTGCTCACTAAATTCTTCTATTAAGGTCCCTTCTAACCATCCATCCTGATTTGCATACTGTTCAATTTCTGGGATCCTATGATGTACATAAACTGGTAGCCTGTTTCTTACCCTTTTGTCACTTATATTTGGGTCATATTGCACCCACCAAAAAATTTTCTTCAATTTAAGGCGGTCTCCTAAAATCTTGTCAGCTTTTTGCCAGGGATCTCTAAAATGTATGACATAAGGGCCTAACTGGTTTTTGATTCTTAGCTAGGCCTTCTTCTTCGCATTACAAAAATGGTCTAAATCTGCCTTTATGATCTGTCTGAAATATTCTAATGCAAATAGTCTCATGGGCACATATTTGGGCAACTTGAAAGGGAAAAGCTCACACCCATATATTCTAATCTCTGTGTGATTTTGGTATAGGTACCAGTCACCTATCCTGTATTGTTTGGAGAGCTGCAGAATCTTTTTCATGTCACCAGAGATTCTAGGAGGAGGAGCTCCTATCAACAGAGTGGATGCCGAATGAACAAACAAGTCAATAAACTCATCATAGGTATACGGGCACTCAAAGGTATTATGGAAGACTGAGGTCTAGAAGATAACATACCTTCGATTTCCCTTTGAGTCCAACTTTCTAATGAGGAAAGAAAAGCTATCTGGATGATAATATAACAGAAGGTGGTATATGAAAGATGTGTACTTGAAGACTCCTTCTCTATTCAGGTTCAAGAATTGATCATGGATTTTGTTGGAAATGAAAGGTGCGTAGTCATATTTGACAGCAGGGGGCTATCCTGAGGTAAATATTGATAGTATAACTAGGGTGATATCATCAACATATTCATTGGTATTAAATCCCAAGATCAGGGATATCATGTCAACAATAAGTCTGCCAGTGCCAGTAAACCAGGTCTGCAGATAGGGAGGTGGGCCTATAGGCTGATGCTCTAGTAGCATGAACATATGAGAAATACGGGTTATCTCTGAGTTGGATAATTGAGAAGCTTTTTCAAGCAGATACCCCATGGAAAGATGAGCCAGGGGCTCAGTGGAATGGAACTGTATCATTTCATTAATAGACTTAGCAGTTATGTGAAAAGAATAGTTTGAGATGGGGACATAACCACTCTATGGACAGGGTCATAATTGGTGCATCATTGGTGAATGATGTCCGAAAAAACATGGACTGAGGGAAGGAAGTACATGGGAAGGTTTGATTCCCATAACCCAAAAATATCAGAGTTGTTTCGGTAGCTATCCCTGATTTTGCAGAAGGCCTGGAGATGGTTCATGTTACCAGATAAATCTTTAATTTGAAAATCTTTGTCCTCCAGGGGTAAATAATCTAAGTCTTTATGAGGTGCATTCATAAGCGCGACGTTCAGGGCTACGGGAGCTTCCATGTTTGGTTCTTTTGTTTCAAACTGGAATTTGGGCTTCTGTGAAGACAATGGACTAAACAGCAGACTTGGGGGTCTTTTTATGGCAGCTTTGGAATGATTTCAACTTGAATTCGGCTCTTTTAGGTAAAATTCTCAATGGAAAAAATGAAATTACAAGTTCGTGGAGAGAATTGGGTAAATACCTATTTTTCAACAGGAAAACCATGTAATTGGCAGGTTGGATGATGAACTCTATAGCAACACACTAGAATTTCTTGGCCAGGTGATGGATTGGACGCTCGTACAGTCGTCTGGATGTATTTTGCATGAAAACAGTTCGGAGGGAAAATGGTGAAAATGACATTTTCGTGTTATTTAACGAAATTGGGATCGGTGGGTATTTTTTGGCCTTCATTGAGCAGGTGACGTCAAGGTGATGGGATATCTTGTCACTAGTGGGGGGGGTGGTAAGAGGTTTACCCCACACCACTTTTGGGGTCAAGCGATATTGAGCGAGAAGGGAGCGAGCACCCCAGATGGGCGACGCGTGGCAAAGGTACGGGGGCAAAACTGCCGATTCCCAGTGAGTTAAATAGTGGAGATGAACGGTGGCACGATATGATCGTCGGTCGTCGAATGGTCGAACCCAAATCTGACGGCGGGTGCTCGTGGAATATGGCGGGAGTTTAAGCAGCGAGCCCACTTTATATTAAAACAAATTTCTTAATGTATTGGAGCTGATTTTGATAGGGTCAAGGGTGATGGTTGTTAATTAACCGGAGGATAATTAATCCCATATGGCACGTGGGCTTTGGGTTATTAATAAATTTCAAATAAATCTATTAATCCCCGTTTATACAGTGATACGGTCGTATTTCGACCGGGGAGGGGATATGTAATATTGGGGTTTTTAACATAATACGGGGGAGGGAAAAATGCTTATAAGGGAGTTATATAATAAAAGTTTAAAGATTAATATGACAAGATGAATAAAAAAAAAAGCACTAAGTTAAAAACAATTTGGCTTTTGTAATTAAACTTGGGCTTTGAAAAGAGAAAAAGGGGGTTTATATGAGAAAGGTGGCCAGTTTCCTAAGTAAAATATGGTTTTCTTAGGCAATCTTTATGAAATGGAATGAGTGGTTTATGAGTGATATTAAGCATATCTTAATATACTTGGGGAAGTAAATGAATGAATTTTAGGGAAAAGTATGAAGAGGAGTTAGTCATGAAACCTTGTCTCACTTGAGCTGCATCAAGTGTAATATCCACCATGGCACTTGTGATTAAAGTAAAAGTTAACACATGTGGAAACAAAATCTATCACAAGTATTCATTCTGCAACGCCATTGTACCTACCTTGCCTACTTGGCCTAGCATTTTTTTCTTCTTTCTTTGGGTGCACTTGGACTAGCAAACCCTCATCACCTTCTTTTTCTTTTCATGGTAAGCCTACCTAAATCTGCACTTATAACATCCAAGGGCCCAGATTTAACTGTTGACCTCCTTTGCTTCTCTACCTATCTACTTATCTGCCAAGATTGAACAGTTTTGTCAGATTTTATTCTCTATCTCTAAAACATGAAATTCAAACATGAACTAGCCAAGATTAAGTTGTTTGGCCATTCATCGATGGTGGCATAAATCAGCAAGCTGCACACAATCAGATTGTTACAGAAAACAAACTAGTAGTGGCATTTTTCACTTGCATACTTTCCTGTTATTTTTGTTTGGGGTTCATTTCTTTCACTTTTTTAATCATTTTATTCTTTTTACCCTTTGATTTTTCTTTTAGGGCATACCCTCTTTACATTTTTTGACTTTTTTATTTTTTGACTATATGGAAAACCTTTACAATCAGAGAAGGTATGAACATATTACAGAGCTCGTTAATTTCGATCATGAAATATGACACCTATTGGTATAGGAGCATGACAGTGGCTCCACTTGGGGATAGCTTTCCCTGGAGGAAATTCAATAACGGCAGGTCAGATGGCCTTCTCCATAACTTTGATCGTGCTCTGAAATCTCCTTCTGCTGGTTGCTTTATTGTATGTACGACAGTTACACTTGTGAAGCTTAGGGCCTTCTCTTCGGGCTTCAACTTCATCAAAAAGTTGGATCAAAGTAGTGTTTCATCATATGGCCATTAACTAGCCCTTCTTCTGTTTCTGTACCATCCAGGTTCTTCAAAAAGTAAGTATTGTTCCCTTGTAAGGCCTAGATGATAAAAGGTCCCTTCCAAAGGAAGTCAAATTTCCCATGTTTTCCTTTGTCTTCTCCCTTGGAATCTCATTTTAAGACTTTGTCTCCAATGTAGAAATCTTCTTCCTTGGTCCTCTTATCAAATATTTTCTTGAGTTTTTCTTGTAGCACCTGGGATCTTTGGTATACCTCTTCTCTGGTCTGCTGCAAATGGATGGTCTGATTTATTCTTCTTTGAATGCCATTGGGTTCCACCTGAGCTTCTTGTAGTAATTTAATCATAGGGACTCCTAAAGATGAAGGAAATACATCCTCCATGCCATAAACTAATTCATAAGGGCTAGTTCCAATAGATCTCTTTGTAGTTAGTCTGTCTGCCCATAGTGCATTTGTGAGTTTCTTGTGCCAGTTTTTCTTGTTCTCTTCCAACAATTTTTTAATAATATTGATCAGGATTTTATTGGAAGACTCGGCTAGGCCATTGCCTTGATGGTAATAGGTTATGGAATTGCCTAAAGTGATGTGGTATTTGTAATAGAAACTTGTCATTTTCTTGGATTTGAAAGCAGCAGCATTGTCAGTTATGATCTTTTCAGGACAACCAAATCGAGACAGTATGTTGGTTTCTAAGAATCCTATAATCACTGTATCATTGGCTTGTCTAGAAGGGTTGGCTTCTATCCACTTGGTGAAATAATCTGTGGCAATGAGGATCCATTGGGGTTTTTAACATAATACGAGGGAGGGAAAAATGCTTATAAGGGAGTTATATAATAAAAGTTTAAATATTAAGATGACAAGATGAATCAAAAAAAAAGCACTAAGTTAAAAACAATTTGGCTTTTGTAATTAAACTTAGGCTTTGAAAGAGAAAAAGGGGGTTTATATGAGAAAGGTGGCCATTTTCCTAAGTAAAATAGGGTTTTACTTAGGCAATCTTTATGAAATGGAATGAGTGGTTTATGAGTGATATTAAGCAGATCTTAATATCCTTGGGGAAGTAAGTGAATGATTTTTAGGGAAAAGTATGAAGAGGATTTAGTCATGAAACCTTGTCTCACTTGAGTTGCATCAAGTGTAATATCCACCATGGCACTTGTGATTAAAGTAAAAGTTAACACATGTGGAGACAAAATCTATCACAAGTATTCATTCTGCAACACCATTGTACCTACCCTGCCTACTTGGCCTAGCATTTTTTTCTTCTTTCTTTGGGTGCACTTGGACTGGCAAACCCTCAACACCTTCTTTTTCTTTTCATGGTAAGCCTACCTAAGTCTGCACTTATAACATCCAAGGGCCCAGATTTAACTGTTGAGCTCCTTTGCTTCTCTACCTATCTACTTATCTGCCAAGATTGAACAGTTTGGTCAGATTTATTCTCTATCTCTAAAACATGAAATTCAAACATGAACTAGCCAAGATTAAGTTGTTTGGTCATTCATCAATTGTGGCATAAATCAATAAGCTACACACAATCAAATTGTTACAAAAACAAACTAGTAGTGGCATTTTGGACTTGCACACTTTCCTAGTCTTTTTGTTTGGGGTTCATTTCTTTCACTTTTTTGACCATTTTATTCTTTTTACCCTTTGATTTTTATTTTAGGTCATACCCTCTTTACATTTTTTGAATTTTTTGTTTTTTGTTTTTTGACTATATGGAAAACCTTTACAATCAGAGAAGGTATGAACATATTACAGAGCTCGTTAATGTTGATCATGAAATATGACACCTATTGGTAAAGGAGCATAAAAATACTGAACATCAATGTCCTTTTTCTTTGAATGGTAAGCAGGGTTCTTTACCAAGAAAATTGCACTTTGGCTGTTATAGTCTATCCTTATAGCTCCCTGTATTAACCCCATACTTGAACACAATCTCTGCAACCAAACTGATTCCTTTCTTGCATGAGTGGCTGCCATGTATTTAGCCTCTGTAGTTGATAGTGCCACTACAGATTGTTTTTTACTCATCTAACTGACTGCACCTCCAAATAGGTAAAACACATACCCACTTGTAGATCTTCTCTAATCCAGATCTCCAGCCCAGTATACATCAACAAAGCCACGAATATCGAACACTCTGTCCAATCCTGGTCTACCTTGGTAGCACAAACCATAATCACTAGTGCCACGCAAATACCTAAAAACCCACTTCACTACTGTCCAATGCTCCTTCCCTGGTTTTGACATAAACCTGCTTAATACTCCCACTACATGTGCAATGTCTGGTCTAGCACAGAACATTGCATACATCAGGCTACCGAGTGCACTTTCATATGGAACACGAGACATGCCCTCTTCTTCTTCTAGTGTCTTAGGACTATTCAGTAGATAACTTCACACCTACATGAATAGGAACCTTCACCGGTTTACTATTGTGCATATTAAACCTCTGTAGTATTTTATCGACATACTTCCTATGGTTTAACCAGAGCTTCCTGTTTTCCCGATTGCTTTTAATTTCCATGCCCAAAATATAGTTTGCAGCACTGAAATATTTCATGTCGAATTTAGAGGACAATTGGGTCTTCAAATCCTGGATAATTTCTTTTTCATTTTCAACCAGAAACATATCATCCACATACAAGACCAAATAAATAACACGGTCACTAATTAATTTAAAATACACACAGTGATCTTCTTTTCTTCTGGTGAAGCCAAGTCCCCGTATAAATGTATGAAATTTATGATACCACATCCTTGGTGAATTTTTTAACCCATACAGAGACTTCTTTAACTTGCATACTAGTCCTTTCTTACCCTTCACCGCAAATCCTTCAAGTTTCTTCGTGTAGATCTCCTCTTCCAGATCCCCGTGAAGAAATGTTGTCTTCACATCCATCTGTTCTACCTCAAAATCAAAATTAGCAGCAACAGATAAAAGTAATCTAATAGAAGCTACCTTGGCAACATGAGAGAAAATATCACCAAAATCAATTCCTGACACCTAGGAATAACCTTTTGCTACCAACCAAGCTTTGTGTTTCTCCGCCTTTCCTTCTGCATTTGTCTTCTTCTTGAACACCCATTTGTTGCCAATGGGTTTCCTTCTAGCCATCAACTCCACCAGATCCCAAGCCTCATTTTTGTGCAAAGATGTCATTTTATCAACCATGACCTCTTTCTAGAGTTTTCCATCCTCTGAATCTACTTCTTCCTTCAAAGTTCTGGGATCATCATCAGTAATAGATAAAGAAAAAATTGAACAAAAAGTAGATGGACTATACCTTTTTGGTTGCCTTCTTTCTCGAAATGATCTTCTCACACCCAGAGTTTGTGGCTCTTCATCTTCTGATTCCTCTTCTGATGTAGAGTCTGATTCTTCCTCCTTAAGCTTAAACTCTATCTTCTGAGGTTCCTTTGGTTGGACTTCATGTTTAATAACATCTTTCACCTCTCTGAACACCACATCTTGATTGTACACAACCTTCCTTGTCACTGGGTTCCAAAGCTTATAACCCTTTAAACCATCCTTATACCCAATAAAGATGCACTTTTCAGATTTACTATCCAACTTGGTTCGTTTCTCCTTTGGAACATGTACATATGCATCACATCCAAATACCCTCAGATGTGAAAGAGGGTTTCTTACCAATCCATACCTCTTTTGGAGTCTTATCCTCCAACACTAATTAAGGTGAGCTATTGACCAAGTAACATGTTGTTTCCACTGCCTCTGCCCAGAATTCCTGTCCTAACCTGGCACCACTGAGCATGCTTCTTGACCTTTCCATCAATGTCTTGTTCATTTTTTCTGCAACTCCATTTTGATGAGATGTACATGGAGTAGTATTCTACTATGCTATACCACACTTCTTAAAAAGATCTTCAAATTACTTACTGCAAAACTCTCCACCATTATCTGTCCCCAGTACCTTTATCTTCATCTTTGTCTAGTTTTCCACTAGAGCCTTAAACTATTTAAACCTATCAAAGAATTCAGATTTATTCTTAAGGAAATATATCCATGTATTCCTTGAGAAGTCATCTATAAATGACACATAGTACGCAGACTTACCTAGTGATGGAACCTTCACAGGTCCAAACACAACACTGTGCACAAACTCTAATATCTATTTCGCCCTCTTACCACCAGAGGGGAAACTCACCCGATTCTGCTTCCCATATACACAATTTTCACATAAATAAAAATTCAAAGAGCTATTACTCATACCTTCTCCCATACCTTTACCATGAAGTATTTGTAGGCCTTTCTCTCCAATATGTCCAAGCCTTTGATGCTACAGCATGGTCTTCTCTCCAGGGACCACTAGATTTTCTACTCCACTTTCAGGAACCACAGAATGGTTGCACCCATCAACAATAGTGTTACCTTGCAGCTTGTACAGAGTTCGAATCCAAAATCCCCACATCAATACCAGTGCTCCCCAAACCATCTTGTAGGTATCCTTCTCAAACACTATTTTTACACATGCATCATCCAGCTTTCTTACAGAAATCATATTTATGGCCAATGGAGGAATATGTAGAACACCCTGAAGTGTTCTAACCCTTCCACCTTGCAACTTCAACTTTACTTTTCCATGACCAATGGTTCTAGCCTTCGTGTCATCCCCTAAGAAGACATCACCACCATCGTATTTATCATACTCACATAACCACTCTCTATGCGGAGTAAAGTGAAAGGATGCACTTGATTCAATCAACCATGCATCATGATCTACATGTGTACTGGAAGAAGCCAAGTACACATCCCCACTTTCATCTGAGGTGGTTTTCGCCTCTACAGAAGGAGCATCATCAGATCCCTTTCCTTTGTTGTGAGCTTTAGATTTACAGTCCATTTTTTAGTGCCCTTCCTTTTCGCATTTCCAGCACACCACCTTTAGAAGTTTTCTTGGAGATTTATATCTCACACTTGATGACTCATTTTTATTTTTGTTCTAGGACCCTCTTCGTATAGACAAGGCATCACCATTCTGGCTCTCCATATTTTTCATCTTAGCTCCTCCGTCAGCAAGAATGAGACTATTTCATCAAAATGCAAGGCAATTGCATTGCTCCCTATTGCAATAACGAGACTATCCCACGAATATGGTAGAGAACACAACAAAATAATGCACTTATCTTCATATGAAATTTTGATATAAACAGACGATAACTGACTTCCCACAATATTAAACACATTCAGATGCTCTGTCACCAAGTCTCCATCTTTCATCCTCGGGTTATACAGTTTTTTCCGTAGGAAGAGTTTATTCACCAGAGACTTAGATTGGTACAAATTCCCTAACTTGTCCCACAAAGCTTTCACTGTAGCTTGCCCTGATACATTAAAAAATACTGAATTTGAGATACATAATCATATTGTGCTCTTTTCCTTCCGATCTAACTTCTTCCATTCTTCATCAGATAGTCTCATTGGTTTAGTACCCGGATCTACCGTGATCCACTGATCTTTATCCACCAACAGATCCTCCATCTTCAGTTTCCACAACTCAAAACTTTGACCATTAAATATATCGATCTCCATCTTTCTACTGCTCACCAGCTTCTTTCACCACTAGAATCGATCTCACAGATCTCCCACTGAACAGGGTCTACCACAGGCCCAAGCGAAACCCCTTAGCAACAAACGTGTCCCCTTGAAGCCAAAACAACTTTGATACCAAATGTAGGTTTTAACCCCATAAATAAATTACCTGCATACGAATTCTAAAACAAAGAAAATAAACAATGCGAAATCATAACACATAAAACACATATACACAGAGATTTTCCCTAGATCCCAAAACCGGAACCACCAGCTTGATTTTTTTATTGTGTTCCTTTCAATGTTACAATACATATTTATACATGTCGAAGCATCCAATACCATGGACCAAAAACCATCGTGTCCAAAACCATGGACCAAAAACCATCGCTTCCAAAACCATGTGTGAAATCATGCACAAAACCATAGGTAGGTCTGCCCAACCTAATATAGAGTCCAAAAAAAAAAAAAATCTCGGGGCACTACCCCAGACCCCATAGACGGGGGCTACTCGCCCCCCTGACACCCCCCAATGACCCCCCTACTGCGCAATCGGCACAACGAAGGGGGGGATTCACCCCCCCCTCTAACCCCCCAGTTCACTACGTGGGCTATTCATGGAAAGAATATAACACAACCCAAGAGGAATAAAAGGAACAAGAAATTTCAAAACAAGAGTATATACACCAAGAACATACCCTAGAGAAAGAATAAATGAATCTGACCATATCTTGTAATGCATTGGATGGAATTACCATTGCTCAAACTATCCTATCAATATAGATGGGCATATCAAGAAGAAAAAGGTAATAGTGTTGATTGGTTCAGGTAGTACACATAATTTTATTCATTGTAAGATATCCAAGGAATTGAATTTCTTCCTATATCCAGTACTAGAGTGTTAAGTGATGGTGCAAGTGGAGGAACCATAAATTGCTCAAGAAAGTGCCATAATATTAAGCTATCCATGGGAGAATATGTATTGAATATCCCAATGATTTCCATTCCAGTGGGTGTTGCTGATGTTTTACTAGGATTCAAATGGCTACAATACTTGGGTACAATAGCTTTTAATTTTCGAGAACCTTTCATGAAACTTTCCTCAGAAGGAAAGGAAGTTGAATTAAGGGGTATCGCAGGGAAACCGGGAAATATAATCAACTCTAATAGAATGATAAAGCTTCTAAAGAAATAACAACAAGGTATAATTGCACAATTACGTTCACTAGAGGTTCCCACATCGAAATCATCTATTTCTCCAGATCTGCAAAAAGTCTTGGACAATCATTCCAAGGTATTTGATACTCCCAAAGGCCTCCCACCTATTTGTGATTATGATCATGTTATTCATTTGATTCCAGAAAGTGTTCCCCCAAACATCAGGCCTTATAGATATCCCTATGCCCAAAAGAGTGAAATTGAACATATGGTTGCAGAAATGTTAGAGGATGGTATAACTGAACCTAGTCAGAGTTCTTTCTCTACTCCAGTAGTATTGGTTCACAAGAAGGATGGATCATGGCACATGCGTCCAGATTATAGGGAGATCAACAAGCTCACTATTAAATATAAATTCCCCATTCCTATCATTGATGAATTATTGGATGAATTGCATGGATCAATTTACTTCACCAAGTTGGGTCTTCATTCAAGATATCATCAAATCATAATGAAGACTGAAGACATTCTGAAAACAACATTTAGAACTCATGAGAGTCATTATGAATTTTCGGTCATGCCTTTTGGCCTTACCAATGCACCTTCTACATTTCAAGGTTTGATGAATTCCATTTTCAAACCCTTCCTTAGAAAATTTGAGTTAGTACTTTTTGATGATATACTAATCTACAGCAAGTCTTGGAAGGATCATGTTCAACATGTTGACATGGTGTTCAAACTATTGGAGGAGAAATAATTACATGAAAAAAGCTCCAAATGTTTCTTTGGAGTACAAGAGGTGGAATATATGGGTCATATTGTATCCCATGAAGGTGTCAAGGTAGACCCTAGCAAAATTAAAACCATTAAGGAATGGAAAATCCCCACATCCATAAAGAATTTGCGAGGATTTCTTGGGTTGATAGGGTATTATCACAAGTTTGTTAAGAATTATGGGAGAATAGCACCACCTCTAACAACATTATTGAAGAAAGATGCATTTTCATGGACTTTAGAAGCAACGAAGGCCTTTGAACATCTTAAATAGGTAATGTGCCAAGCACTCGTCTTAGCTACACTAGACTTCACGAAAACCTTTATTGTGGAATGTGATGCCTCAGGAAATGGAATTAGTGTTGTTTTAATACAAGAAGAAACACCCATTGCTTCTGAAAGTTGTCCAATCAAAGGAAAGTATTTACACAAAGCTATATATGAGAAGGAAATGTTGGAATTACTACATGCACTTAAGAAATGGCGACCCTACCTACTGGGAAGACACTTCAAGGTAAAAATAGATCATGATAGTATTAAATAATTTTTAGAACAAAGATTATCTTCAGAAGAGTAGAAAAAATGGGTCACAAAGATGTTGGGTTATGAATTTGAAAACATCTACAGAAAAGAGAAGCAAAATGTTGTGGTAGATGCACTCTCAAGAAAGGATGAGGATGTGGAGGCATTCCTTTGTGCCATTTCTATTATACAACTAGATTGGATAAATGAAGCAAGGGATGAATGTAAGAATGACGAAGAAGTGTGGGAACGCATTCAAAAGTTACAACAACATCCCAATACATCTGACACAATTAGCTGGAAAAATGATTTGTTATGGTACAAAGATCGATTATACCTATGTAAGAATTCTCAACTCAAACAAAAGATTATTAGGGAATTGCACACCTCTTCCTTAGGAGGGCACTCGGGATTTCTAAAACCTTACCACGGGGTTAAGAAGGATTTTTTTTGTGATGACCTTAAATCAGATATTAAAGGATAATATTTCCAAGGAGAACCCTTTTCTAATCCATACAACATCAAATTCTTTTCAATGATCTGAAGTGCACACTTATGCTTAATTATCAAATATAATATTTAAAAACCATTCTAATTAGTGCTTTTTGCTTTTTGAATGAAAGTGAAAATCATTTACATGCAACCTTTGTTTCGCAACTTATAAGGCAAAGAACTAGGGTGCAATAAATTTAGGAATATGATAAGGTTCTCCTTCAAAACCATATATCCTAATAACAAAATAGCCCTCAAACAAATATTTTCCCCTATGTTGATTTCTTTACTCAATTGCAGTATGTTCCTAAAATCTCTTGCATTATTTCCTGGGCTTTATTTAATAGTTTAGCTTGAAGGTAGACTAAAAAACTATCGACATATTTGGTATAACTGTTTAATGTTTTTCTTAGGTATAATATATCAAACCACTTGTGAATTTCTTTTACATTCCCATTTATATCCTTTATCTCCTGCAATATTCATGTGTTGATGAAGAACTCAAAATCGGTGAACAAGATCAAATGTACACGATGTGTACAATGTCTAAATAATTCAAAAGATGGATTTGTCTCTCTCAAACACTTAAATGTCACTTCATCCATCTTAAAATCATCACAAAATCCAAAAATAATAGTCAGTAGTGAAATCATAGCCCCAAATGGTGATTTAAATAACTTAGTTGGCATAGGTAACTCCACCTTAGATATCTTATTAATATTTTCGACGAAGCTTCGTAGAAAAGTTAATTTTTCATCTTCATCCCAAGTAATGAACTCCTCACTTAATTCCTTACCAATAACATTCTTTCTCTTTCTAGAAAAGGGTAACTTGTACATTTTAGATATATTGTTTCTTCAGATTGGTCATAATGAGCATAGCTAAAATCAGTATGGTATCAGGGTGGAAATGCACAAGTGGTAGTCCACTGAGTTTTCAATAAGTATTTGTGTGAGCTCAACATCATGCTCTAACTTGGTTGTAAGGGTATATACATCAACATTTTCTACGTGTGTATCCCAAATGTGGGTTGGGATGGGCTGGGCTGGGCTTCATTGTAAGGGTATATACATCAACGTTTTCTACGTGTGTATCCCAAATGTGGACTGGGCTGGGCTGGGCTAGTCAGTATAATATTAACAAAAACTTGGTTTGAATGTTGGACAACCATTTTCTACTATAAAAACTATACAAGAGTGTTAAAGGGAAATAATGGAGTATAAGGCTAATTGGAGACTTATTGTTTTCTTTATACTACACCATTTGATTAATTATCATTACCCTTTTCCTTTGAATTGTGTAAAGTGTAAGAGGCAATTTCACTTCTAAAATCCACGAATATAAAGCTAAAAATAAGGGTTTAAAGTCATGAATTTACTTAATATAGGTTGGTGTACTGTATATCACTTCTATAGTACGCTAAATCATTCGATAATTATTAGGTGAAATATGTATATTTAAATTCCATCAGAATGAAGCTTATGGACATGCCTTGTCTCTAGCCTTCAAGTCAAGCCTCCAATCTTCCCTACAACTCGTCCTCATCTTATCTACCCTAGGACGAAATTTGACCTCCCAGAAACTATCCAGAAACCATAAATTCAGCCTCCCAGACTACCCAAAAATTCGTCTTGCCCAAAAACACATGTGCGAGCTAGAGAGAGAGATGTGAATTATAGAGAGAGAGAGAGAAATACGATCTTCATCCTTGTTTTCCTTATTCTCCTTCAATTGAATGCACATAAACTATCTTTCTTGTGAGAGGTCAAATGGTTCCTTTGTGGAAGAGGTCTAACCCCTTTATATAGTGTTCTACCATTTTGAATGGGTGTCTCTTCACTGGGCTGGGCTGGGCTAGTCAGTATAATATTAACGAAAACTTGGTTTGAATGTTGGACAACCATTTTCTACTATAAAAAATATACAAGAGTGTTAAAGGGAAATAATGGAGTATAAGGCTAATTGGAGACTTATTGTTTTCTTTATACTACACCACTCGATTAATTATCATTACCCTTTTCCTTTGAATTTTGTAAAGTGTAAGAGGCAATTTCACTGCTAAAATCCACGAATATAAAGCTAAAAATAATGGGTGTCTCTTCACTAGGGCCGATGTGACTTCAGGGAGGGCTGATTTGACTATCTTGGAGCCAAAAATTCAAATTTCTAATTTCAAAAAGTTTCTCTTTTGAATCTGACATAAAGAACATGTCTTATAATAATTATTTCAAGGGATAAATAATCAAAATGGTATGAGGAACATGTATTACAAATTCTTTATACAATATAAGGGCTAAAATATAAATTATGAAGATTGACCCTAGCTACAAAATTCAATTTCTATAAGAAAAGGTTATAACAAATGATCAATAAAAGCAGCATTCAGCTACCATAATTCTAGTCAATAACTTTGACACATGGTATATTTATCAGCATCAGCAGGCTACCATCATTTTGGTCGATACTGTTAGAGTCAGTATTTGCAGACTGCCATCGGTTATCAAAATTCCTCATTTATATCATATTAGTGTCCCATGTTGAAATATTTATCATTTCACCTAGGTCATCATGTAAAAATTTATTCACTTATGGTAGCCCAAGTTGAAACCCCATCCCCTCTCAAAATTATATTTGTTGGCCCGCCTTCATGTGTCTTATTGAAGATACATTGACTATAAAAGCTCATTTCATCATGTTTTGTGTCAGTCAAGTCCACCTGAAATCCAGACATTTAAGGTCCCATTAGGTCACTAGGTTTTATTTTCCAAGGTCCAATAAAACA
Organism: Pinus taeda; assembly: GCA_000404065.3. Classification (NCBI taxonomy): domain Eukaryota; kingdom Viridiplantae; phylum Streptophyta; class Pinopsida; order Pinales; family Pinaceae; genus Pinus; species Pinus taeda. The sequence goes on along the minus strand of APFE031415195.1, from coordinate 14,603 downwards.
CCATTTCACTACATAAGGCCAGCAAAGTATGAGAGAGAAGCAAATAATATCCCCTTTTTAGTTAAATAAGGGTTTACAAGTATGTAACCATGGTTGCTACAGTTCCAAAGTTGGTTTTAAGTAAGAAATTCCAGTTTGTAATTTTATTTCAAAAAGGGAGTTGTAATAATTTTTATTTATTTATGTAATTTTATCTTTATCATATGAAATAAGTCACTATTTTCAGCTATTTACTCAAACTCCATTGCCAATATCATCCAAACAAAAGTCAACAGTGAATATTGCCAAAGCTTCAGCATCATCCACCTACAAAGAAAAAGCAAGAAAGAAAATTAGCAAAGAGGTCAAAAAGGGGTCAAATGAAACATTACAAAGTGGGTTTGAAAAGCAAAAGATCAAACTCACTTACCTATAAAGGACTTCTTGCCTGCAAACTCACCTCCATTTGCCTCTTAGCCTTCATTGAGCAAACCCCGAGAGATGTTTTTCACTGTTTTGGGTGAAATCAATAGAAATAGGGCAGGCATTGCACATTTCATTCTTGCGTTGCACGTTCTCTTCTGGCACTGTGCGTTTACCTAGTGTTGTGCCTTTCCTTCTGGTGCTGCGTGTTTCGCTGAGGTGCTGCGCACTCTGTACTAGCGTTGCGCGTTTCTCCAGCAACGCTCCAATCACCTCTTCAGCTCCTCCAAAGCACTTTCAACCTCAAATCAAGTAAGTAGCAGCTAAGGGATGTCATTTTACTCCTCCTCAAGTCAATTCCTAAGTGTTTGAAAGGTTTATTGAAGATTTGGCTTAATTGTTACATATAAACCCTAGATTTCCCCCAAAAGCTACCTTCCACTCTCATTCCCTTTTTTACACTTCCCTCCACCCTCCTTCCCTTTCGCTAAATCTTTATATCCCAGATACCCTTTAACCCTTTGTCCCAAAACCCTAAGTCCTAGGTGATACAACACTACCTAAGCTCCCAAACCCCTATATTGCAAAAAAATTGCCCCATCCCCAAACTATCATACTATTACCCTGTGCCCCTCTACAATACACATATCCCTTCACCCATCATCTTCATATTTACCCTTCCCCACTTACCTATTCCCTAAAAACTACATTCCCCTACCTTACACCTCCCTAGGGTTTGATACTAAAACAACATGGCAGAGGAGGAATATAGACCACATAGTGAGGAAGAGGAAACAGATAGAGAAGAAGATAGGGAATAGAGGAGGGCACACAAATGAGGCCAGATACACAGGTATGAGCCCAGAGATCTCAGGGAACCCTTAGCATCCCCTATGACTATGACATCTCTCAAATGGCTAGGCTATTATGATTTTTGTGAATAAGTACAAGCAGTCCAACATCATCCTGAGTTGACTAGGCTCTTCATTACAAAACTTTAAGACAACTAAGTCACTCTAGCAAGTATAACTTTCACTTTGTCTACTAAAAATATATCAGCTTCCACCGCGATCCCAGATTTTTGGGGAAAATGGTTTAAACAAGGTGATTTGGAGAGGAACTATTATGAGCCTTATATGAAACCAAGGTATAGAAATGAAACAAGGGGCTATTTTCCTTTTTCACACCTCCTTGACGAATATGCCCAAATGATGAAGATTATTTTGAAATATTTTTCATGTGAAGGTAGATTCTCGAGGGTCTATTCTTATCATATCTGGCTCTTAGTGCATTTCACTAGGGTAAAAATGCTCAATATACCCTACTATCTTTTTCGGATTTTTGAGCAGATGGCCTACATTGCTCAAAAGAGGGAATACAAAGATCAAATGAAGAGCCTATTTCATCATTCCCTCATTAAGATCATATTCCTTTACCATCTCAAGGAACTCAACATTGCATGGAGTACCTTCATAGCTAATCCCATATGCGTTCATGCATCTACTCAAAATATTCAAAGCATCCCTTCATCATCTCATCCATCCACCTCCATTCCTCCATCTCATACCATACATCATTTATCCTCATCTGATGAGTCAACCACACCATCACCTCCATCATCACCATTTCATGAGCCTATTCAGTCACCTAGTAGAATGAAGGCAGAGAGTAAGAGCACATTGAGCATGGTGAGATCAGTAAGCCTAAAAGGGTTGGTTTGGGTACCTTGACACATACCTATCATAGAGGGCATAGGCAAGTGTTTTCCCCACTAATTGTGGGAGGGGCCTTGCCTCCTTCATCAGCAAAGAAGGTACAAAAGGGCAAGGAAAAAGTGACAGAGGCAAAGATCCATCAGCAAGAGGAGGACCTCCATGAGACAGAGCAAGATTTTCACTTAGTTGACCTAAGTGAAAATGAGGACAGTGAGAGCACAGTCATTTCCCTCAAAGAGAAAGAAACACTCATAGGGGAACTCCAGGCCAATTTCCAAAGGGAAAAATATATCATCACATACTATGAGCAAGAAAGCAAGTAGTTAGAGACCAAACATAAGCTCATGGAGATTCAGCTCATCAAGTAAAAGAGGGAGGCTAAAAAGGATAAAGCCTTACTTGATGAAGCATAAGGATAATACAGTGATCAACTGGAGGAGCAGGTGCGAAGAAAAAGGCCCAAGACTAGAGGCCTAAAGAGAGCTTTGGAGCTAGAAAAACAAAAGGAGGTTGAGCTAGCTAATGAGCTCAACCTAAATGAGTAATTTTCCAAAATGTTAAATGAGAACTGGGAGCATTGGCTTGAGAAGGTGAACACCCATCTTGAAATCCTCTTAGACAAGGCCAAAAGAGACACTGACCTTCAAAGAACAATGGCAAAATATTATTGTTGAAGCAACCAAATAGCAAGGGAAAAGCTCAAAGCTGTTAGGGCAAGAATTGAATCCCTAACACACCATGAGGAGAATAAGAAGCTTGATATACTTGTTGAGGCTTCATTCCATGCCTAGCCACCTCAAACATCAGCTTCTTGGACAATTTTTAAGACCCTAAACTCAATTTTTGTCATCTTGTTTTTCTTATCTTTTTAAGGCACTTTTTATATAAAAATTTTGGTCAGCACACTTTTTGGAGGAACTTTTTAGAGGAATGGCCACCACCATTAGATTTAGAAGGACCAAGACATCCAGGAAAAACATGTTTCCAACCCTGGAAATAAAAACTGGTGGGTGAAAAAGGCAAAAAACCACCTAACAATCATGTTTCTGCCTCATTTCTGGACCTGGCGCTGGGTGTTTGAGTAGTCTTGGGAGAATGGAATTTGGAGGAGAAAATCAAGACCATTTTGAAAAATAAGAGCTGTTTTAGAAACTAGACAGGATAATCTTTCCAATGAGCTATCCTGGGCTAGATTTGGACTTCTAGAAGGCAGGTAAAATCCACCTTGAATATAGCATTGTGTGTTTGACACTCAGCCTAGGTTTTCACTGTTTCTCTCCAATTTGATTTTTACCTATGGGAAATTAGTGTTTTACTAATGTAATTGATAAGGATGATGTAATTATTATGTTTTTATTTTTACCTAGGGTAATTACATTAGGTTGACCCATATGACTTGTAATGAATCAGTTTGCTTAAGTTAGGGATGAGTCACTTTGACCACCCTACACTCTAGCTATCAATTCATTTTTTGTTGCAATTGCTCCTCCTCTCATGGATTCGACCCCTCAGGATAGGATGAGTTGGTTTGAGGCCTATATTATGTAATTTCATAGTCATTCTATAGTTTGGACTCCATTGGATATTGTATTAGTGTTTCAGATTTTGGCATGGAATATATTGGATGAGTTGCAGCTATTTTGGTGGGATTCCTATGGCATGATATTTGATATTGTTTCTTCTTAAATTACATGCTTGTGAATGTTTTTTACCTCTCATGATTCATTTGACTCTAAATATGTTTGATTTTCAAGGTATGATAAGCAGAATTCATCGTGTATGCTCTGGTTTGGGAAAATCATCATAAATTGTTTCATTTCTTCAATTTAAAAAGAATTCATGATCTCATGCTCTTTTTAGCACCTCACTAGTCTAAAACATCTCATCACTATACTACAAAGTGTTCAAGTAACTTTCCTACCTTTCCCCTTCAGATATTGCGATTTTTATTCTCTTTTTCCCTGACCTAATTCACTCATCCAGTGACTAACCCAACCAAATTAAATCATATAACCCTTTGCACTTTATATCTAGCCTAGAAACCTAATCTCTCCATCCCTCTTAGCTATGATACTTTAGAGAGATCCCTCTCCGGCTTGGTAGGTCTAGCTACCAAGTCAAAATATTGGTTTTTGGTTACCTCAGTTGGACTCTTCCTCAGCCTTACAGATCCGAACGAGTGATAACATAGTGGCATCGTTGTTGGGGAACGAAAGGTTCATTTTACCTGGGTGTAAGACTAGTTTTCGTTGGAGTTTGGTCCTCTGGATGATGGGACTAAGCTTCATAAAGGCTAATTCAACAATTTCAGTGTAAATATTGTAGAGTTGGCCTCAAGGTGACAAACAAGACAAATCCTACATCCTGATCCAATTGATTCAGTTGAAGACAATCAAAGCTTGTTCAAAAAGTGAAGAAGGTTACAAATCACAAGTTCTATCAGACTTTATTCCATTGATAAGTTCTCAATCATTACCAAATTTAGATTTCATTATTGAATACTTTCCTTTGAAAATATCTATGTTCAACTCAAAGTCTTAGGTCTTTTACCTCATATAGTTTGTGACCATGTTAAGATATTGGCTTCGAAAAGATATACCAGGTCAAACCCTAACCCAAATCCACCTTCTCTAGTTGATAATGCTGAAAGATTGTTAATAAAACCTAAAGTCCCTTTCCCCGAGACTAAAACCAGAAAATTGGAAAGATCACTTCCTTACCATATCAAATACATAGTATTGAGGATATACCTTTCAACATTAAATTTGAGTTATCCCAATTCCATTCAAAATTTGATTCTTGTCTTACAGAAGAAGTTTTTGAACCCATAAAGTTTGACTCATACCTTTTTGCCTCAAAGTCTTTGCTTAACCAACCTTTTGTTGCTTCTCAGTCTTCAAAACTTGAGCATGAGGTTTGGTCTAAATTTGAGAAACTTCAAAGCCTAGCTGATCAATTACAAATCACTACTGAATAGGCCTATTTCAGTACAACTTGAAATCTTATCTTCTACCATACCCTCTACTACAACTCCGAAAACATCCACATCGCCTCCTCCATATTCATCTCAACCAACACAACCCATTGCAATTCCCATTCACCATTCTCCGGGAGTTATGGCGAGGTTCGTACCTTAGTATTACCTGGTCAGTTGGCAACTTTACATCAGACCTATGGCCAAAGACTTCCTCTTTTTGATGGTAGCCCTGGAGTCACAACACAAAAACATATTGATAAGATGGATGATTTCATTTACTTAGAGGAATTCGATGAAGATGATTCTAAAATGAGGATAATGGCTCAAATTTTTTCTAGAGATGTAAAAAAATGGTTCCATGGTTTGGCAACTCACTCCATTGATACTCCTCAGAGTTTGAATGAGTTGTTCTTAACAAGATGGGGGGAAAATAAGAATCCATTGAAGATCTTGGCAGAATACAACACATTGAAAAGGAATCCTAATGAGATGGTTCAGGAATTCACTATAAGGTTCAATCAAATCTACAATTCCATTACAGATAACATGAAACCTCCACCTGATTTGGAACTTCAACACTACCCAGATGCTTTTGCTCCAAAGATGACTTATCAGTTGAGGGAAAGAGATCCCACAACTCTAGAAGGCATGCAGAATAATGCGGTAAGTGTGGAAGCAAACTTGAAAATTGAAAAGTCTCAATTGAAACATGAAAACCCGGAAAAAATAGTAACCATCAAGGAAGAACCTTCTTCTTCTACTAATCTTAAGCTAGATGCAATGATCAGAACTATGGAGAGAATGGTTGACCAGATGATAAATTCAGATAGACCTCAAGAGCCCCAAGTTAGAAATCCTAACTTTAGAAACCAGCAGCAACCTCAGTACAGAATAAAACAAAGAGAACATAAATCTTCTGAAGCATCAACATCTCAGCATCCAATTCGAACACCCTTGCAGCAGAATTATGCTCAAGGAGATTTTGATGATGAAACAGACCCCGTTGTTGAGGAAAATCACTTCTTTAGGGAAGATTACCATCCCATTTTCTTGACTAAAAATGAGAAGTATGTCGAGAAGGTAGAGGATCCTAAAGATAAGGACTACATACTTGCAAGTGAGAATGCATTGGAGACCCAAACCAATGATTATCAAAGAAGATATTTGAACTCACTCAATTCTCAGCAAAAGCAATATCCTTTAAGGAATAGAGATGTCCCAATCACTTCTATTCAAAAAAGGACATCACAGCAGAAAGATACCCAACAGAAAACAAATCCTCAAGGTAGACAAAGCAAAGGTAAAGAATTGGCAGCAGTCGATCAAAGCAGATTGAAACAGCCATCTACAAGCAATCCAAAAAAGGATCATGATAGTCAAAATAAGAATCAGATACCAAGAGATCTGCCTGAGAAGAGAGACAATGTCCAAAGAGAGGTAGAGAAATCTAGTTCTTTCAATCTAGAAACTGAAATTTCAAAGTTGAAAGTATCAATCCCTCTTACTGAACTAGTCAAAAACAGCCATTACAAGTTTGATATAGTTAAAATGCTCAAAGTTGATCCTATGATTGACATGGTTAATATTGAAGATTACCAGTCTCAATTGATTTTTGGTCCATCCATAGATGGTCAGTCAGGAGATAGTGATGTTCCTCCATTTTATCTTAGTATAAGAATCCACCAATTCATTCTTCACAACTCCATGCTTGACACCAGAGCCTCTCATAATTTAATGCCAAAAGCCATCATGGAAAGGTTGGGTCTAGATATAACTCGTGAGTACCATGACTTGTATTCTTTTGATTCCGGTAAGGTCCGTTGTCTTGGTATAATCAAATATTTGGTAGTATCCCTGGATCAAATCCTTACAAAGAATGTTTTAATGGATGTGGTGGTAGCTGATATACCACCACGGTTTGGTATGCTATTGTCAAGATCTTGGGGAGCGAAACTAAGAGGCACACTGCAGTTAGACTTCTCTTATGCCACCATCCCGATTTTTGGGCAATTGAGAAAGTTGTAACGAGAAACCAAAATGAAGTTCATGATAACTAGCAAGTAGAAGCCTAATAATCATCCTATAAATGATGTACATACAGATTTAGAGTCATGTATTTTATATAATGATAGTGGACTGAACGATGTAGATAGTCAGCTTGTTGAAATTAAAGATGTACCCAAGATTTTCAACACTATAAGGATAGTTGCAGATTAGGAAAAAGAAAAATTGTCGAGTTCATAAAAACAACCATTGCACAAGGCAGGGAGAGGTTCATAACAACCATCATAGAAGGCAATGGAACCTTTAGAATAGTCCGAAGAGAAAGTTCAGAAAATTGATCCAAAACAGAAAAAATATGAACAGCTCTTGGAAGAGGAAAATGGCCTTTGGACCATGGACTTTGATGGTTCTCTTGGGAAAGACGGAGTAGGTATTGGCATTTGGACTCGAATTCCACCTCATCAGCAAGGTGGGATCCATCAACATGTTATATTTGCTCATACAAGTTACTTTTGATTTCATTAACAATGAGGCGGAGTACGAAGCGCTAATCACAAGTTTAAATATCTTGAAGAGGTTAGGTGCACGAAAAATTTATGTGTATGGTGATTCAGAACTACTGATCAAGCAAGTAAAAAGTGAATATCAAGCTCACCATCCACAAATCAAACAATATAGAAATGTGGTTTTAGATATTCTTAGAATATTTACTGAATATACACTTTCAGTTGTACCAAGGACTCAAAATCTTATGGCAGATTCATTAGCTACAGCTGCAAGTAAATTTTAACATTCTCATTTTTTCAAACAAGAAATTTGAGATTCGTGTGAAGCATCAGCCTTCTATTCCTGATAACTTGCGATATTGGCAAGTATTCTGGATGAAAAACAAGTGAATAACTTTCTTCAGAGTGAAGGAGAGTTTGAAAATTGTTCTATGGATGAAGTATATGATGAAGATGATCAAGTCATCAAGGCAGCTCAAGTTGATATACTACAGCTAAAAGACAACAATATTCCAAAAGGTCTTGTGCCTTTGGAAGACTTGTTTGATCAAGATGATGTAGCAAGGAAGCCTACATTAGTACCTACTGAGAAAGGTGTTGAAGACGTGAACATCGAAACAGCAGACAAACCAAAAATGATCAAGTTTTCCAAATCATTATCTCCCGAGGTAAAAGAAAAATACATTCATTTACTCTCTGAATTTTCTAATGTTTTTGCTTGGGATTATGCATATTTAAAGGAGTATGACAAGAAAATAATTCAATATACCATCCCAATCAAGCCCACTCAAAAGCCCTTCAAACAAAAGCTAAGAAGGATCAATCTAAGATTGTTCCCATCCATAGAGAAATAAGTTAATAGACTTTACAAGGCGGGCATCATTGTTCCTATCAAATTTTATGATTGGATGTCGAATCCAGTCCCAAAGAGAAAGAAGACCGGGGAGATTAGGCTCTGCATAGACTTTAGAAGCTTGAACAAAGTATCTCTGAAAGATAATTATCTGCTTCCCAAAATGGACCATATCCTTGAGAGAGTTGTGGGCACTTCCTAGTTGTCACTTTTTGATGGATACTCAGGTTACAATCAGGTTTTAGTGCATGAAGATGATCAAGACAAGACAGCATTCACCACACCTTGGGGCACATTCAAACATGCAAAGATGCCATTTGGTCTCAAAAATGCAGGGACCACTTTTCGGCATGCCATGGTCATAGCCTTTTCTAATGAAAAATATGTTTTCTTGGTTGTATACTTAGATGATGTAACTGTATTTTCACATTCAGACGATGAACATTTGCATCATTTAAGAGTCATTTTTTAGAAGTGTAGAAAGTTCGGAATCTCTCTTAATCCAAAGAAAATTTTGTTTTCTATGGAGGAAGGCAAACTTCTAGGGAATTTTTGGCAACTAGATAGGATAAGCTTTCCAATGAGCTATCTTGGGCTAGATTTGGACATCACGAAGGCAAGTAAAAGTCAGCTTGAAGATGGCGTTGTGTGTTTGACACTGAGCCTAGATTTTCACTATTTCCCTCCAATTTGATTTTTACCTATGGAAAATTAGTGTTTTTCTCATGTAATTGATAATTATGATGTAATTATTATGTTTTTACTGTTACCTAGGGTAAATGCATTAGGTAAATGGCCTCTATGACTTGTAATGAATCAGTCTTCTTAAGTTAGGGATGAGTTACTTTGACCACCCTACGTTGTAGCTCTCAGTTCACTATTTGTTGCAACTGCTCCTCCTCTCATGCATTTGACCCATGAGGATACGATGAGTTGGTTTAAGGCATATATTATGTAATTTCTTAGTCATTATATAGGTGGGACTCCATTGGATATTGTATTAGTGTTTCAGACTTTGGCATGGAATATATTGGATGAGTTGCAACTATTTTGGTGGGATTCCTATGCCATGGTATTTTGATATTGTTTCTTCTTTAGTTACATGTGTGTGAATGTTTTGTACCTCTCATGATTCTTTTCACTCTAATTATGTTTGATTTTAAAGGTGTGATAAGCATAATTCATCTTGTATGCTCTGGTTTGAGAAAATCATCATAGATTGTTTCATTTTTTCAATTTAAAAAGAATTCATGATCTCATGCTCTCATGCTCTCTTTAGCACCTCACTAGTCTAAACCATCTCATCACTATACTACAAAGTGTTAAAGTAACTTGCCTACCTTACCCCATCATATGTCTGCAATTCTGATTCTATTTTGCCCTGATCTAGTTCACTCTCTGACCTAATTCACTCATCCAGTGACTACCCCAACCAAATCAAATTAAACAACCCTCTAAAATTTATATCTATCCTAGAACCCTAATATATCCAACCCTCTTGGTTGTGACCCTTTAGAGAGAGCCCTCTCTAGCTTGGTAGGGCTAGCTACCAAGTCAAAAGATTGATCTGTGGTTACCTCAATTAGACTCCTCCTCAGCCTTAGAGATCCGGAGGAGTGATAACATACACGCACCATTGCGAGGGAATGGAAGGTTCATTTTCCCTAGGTGTACAACTAGTTTTCATTGTAGTTTCATCCTTTGGATGATGGGACTAAGCTTCATAAAGGTTGATTCAGTAATTGTAGTGTTAAGAATGTAGAGTTGGCCTCAAGGTGACAAACAAGACAAATTTTGCATCCTGATCCAGTTGATTTAGTCGAAGACAATCAGAGTTTGTTCAAAAAGTGAAGAAGGTTACAAATCACAAGTTTTATCAGACTTAATTCCATTGGTAAGTTCTCAATCATTACCAATTTTAGATTTCACTATTGAAGAATTCCCTTTGAAAATATCTTTGTTCAGCTCAAAGTCTTAGGTCTTTTACCTCATATAGTTTGTGACCCTGTTAAGATACTGGCTCTGAAAAGATATACCAGGTCCAACCCTGACCCAAATCCTCCTTATTTGGTTGATAATCCTAAAATATTGTTAAGAAAACCTAAAGTCCCTTTCCCCGAGACTGAAACCACAAAATTGGAAAGGACCACTTCCTTACCAGATCAAATACATAGTATTGAGGATATACCTTTCGACATTAAATTTGAGTTATCCCTATTCTGTTCAAAATTTGAGTCTTGTCTTATAGAAGAATTTTTTGATCCCATAAAGTTTGACTCATACCTTCCTGCCTCAAAGTCTTTGTTTAACCAACCTTCTTCTACTTCTCAGTCTTCAAAACTCGAGTGCGAGGTTTGGTCTAATTTTGAGAAACTTCAAAGCCTAGCTGACCAATTACAAATCACTGTTGAACAGGCGCATATTCAGTATCAACTTGAAATCTTATCTTCTACCATACCCTATATTACACCTCTGAAAACATCCACATCACCTCCTTTATCTTCATCTCAACCAAAACAACCCATTTCAGTTCCCATTCACCATTCTCCAGGAGTCATGGCGAGTTTCACACCCTTATTATTACCTAGTCAGTTGGTAGCTTTACCTCAGACCTATGGCCAGAGACTTCTTCTTTTTTATGGCAGCCCAAGAGTCACATCGTACAAACATATTGATAAGATGGATGATTTCATTGACTTAGAGGAAGTCAATGAAGATGATGCTAAAATGAGACTAATGGCTCAATGTTTTTTTGGAGATGTCAAAAAATGGTTTGGTGGTTCGGCAGCTCGCTCCATTGATACTCCTCAGAGGTTGAATGAGTTGTTCTTAACCAGATGGTAGGAAAAGAAGAATCCATTTTAGATCTTGGCAGAATACAACACATTGAAAAGGAATCCTAACGAGACGGTTCAGGAATTCACCATAAGGTTCAATCAGATCTACAATTCCATTTCGGATAACATGAAACCTCCACCTGATTTGACACTTCAGCAATACCCAAATGATTTTTGTCTGAAGATGGCTTATCAGTTGAGGGAAAGAGATCCCACAACTCTGGAAGACATGTAGAAAAATGTGGTAAGTTTGGAAGCAAACTTGATGATTAAAAAGTCTCAACTGAAACATGAAAAACCGAGAAAAAATTAATTAATTAATTAAATTAAAAAAATAAATAAATAAATAAATAAATACATGGAGAGAATGTCCGACTAGATGATAAATTCAGATAGACCTCTTGAGCCCCAAGTTAGAAATCCTAAATTAGAAATCAACAGCAACCTCAATATAGAATAAAACAAAGAGAAAGAAAAGCTTCTGAAGCATCGACATCTCAATAGTCAATTCGGACACCCTTGCAGCAGAATTATGCTCAAGGATAATTTGATGATGAAACAAACCCAATTGTTGAGGAAAATCACTTCTTTAGGGAAGATTATTATCCCATTTTCTTGACTGAAAATGAGAAGCATGTTGAGAAGGTGGAGGATCCTAAAGATGAGGACTCCATACTTGCAAGTGACAATGCATTGGAGACCCAAACCAATGATTATCAAAGAGGATATTTGAACGCACTCAGTTCTCAGCAGAAGCAATATTCTTTGAGGAATAGAGATGTCCCAATCACTCCTATTCAGAAAAGGACATCACAGTAGAAAGATACCCTACAGAAAACAAATCCTCAAGGTAGTCAAAGCATGTTGAAAATGCAACAAGATGATGGAGCTTAGTGAAAAGAAGTCGCCTTCACTAAGTGGTCCCGCAGGCTATTTTTGGCGCAAAGTCTATTTTTAGACTATGTCTATTTTTAGACATATGGATCATGGTCTATCAGTTGCAGGATGCTATTTATGGATGATTGGTCATGTTGGTAAAAATGGATGTACTTCTATTTTTAGACATATGGGCGGAGTCTATTTTTAGACTGTCAGCCTAAAAATAGAACAGTCGAATATTATTAGTTCTTAATAATATTTGGACTATAAACATTATCTTATTCTCTTGGAGCACTTCAATTCGAGCTACAGATGTGGCACATGCAACTGCCAGAAGGAAATACGCTTTTCTAATGGGTTAGTTGAGCTATTGCATGAAGGACTTCAGTTAGAACTCAAGTGATTGAGTTTTAGTGGAGTTGAATGAAGAGTTGATCGAGTTGTGTTCAATTTGACTTAGTTGAACTAGTCTATATAGAGTAGCTCAAGTGGCAATGGCAATGGAATTTAGTCTAACTAACAAATACACTAATGATGAGTGATGTGAATTAGTTATTAATTAATTCACTAATTATTGACTCATAAATCAACTAAATAATACATTAGTTAACTCAGTGCATGGACAGTTCAGTGGAGACAAGTGTTAGAGATGAGTGAAAGGGCAAGACAGCTGTCAGATGTGACTATAGTTGTGCATGAGATTTTCACAATCAATGGATTGAGTATTGCCAATGAGGATTGTGTGGTATATCCAAGGGAAATACAAATTTGAATCATTAATTCATCAGTATTCTCATGCAAGATTGCACAGTGGAGGCAGGCAAGCAGCGGAGGAGATTTGAGCCAGTGATTGATTCAGATCTGAGCTAGTTTGTGTGTAACAGGTGGAGATAGTACTGAGTACTTGTGAGGAGTATTGTACTATGTATTGTTACATGTTATCAATCAATATAATATACAGATAATTGGGGTTTTCAGCTGCATGCTTTCCCCATGATATACTGTGTTGATATGTGTGATTGATGCTTCAATGTGTGCATGCGCTTGTTTCTTAATTCCGCAAAATTGATGATCAACGTAGAGGAGGTTATGTATTATGCATGATTTCACAAATAGTGTATAATCAGGATAATCTCTGTGAATAAGTGTCATATTATTCAAAATTTTCTACATGCTATCGAAGCTGGTTGATTTGTAGAAGAGATTTCTACATGATATCAAAGCGAAGTTGATCATCGGATCTATTATTCAGAAAGTGTTTACATTTTATTTCTTCAGGCAGAGTCTGTAATCGGGCCAGGTAGCTTCTGGATTCATCCTTCTTTTGGAAGGTGATATATCCATTGAATGCCCATACAGTCGATCTATATACGAGAAATACTTTGTTCTCATGAATTTTAGATCAGAAGCGGTTGAGTTTTGAGCTTGTGGAATGGCGCTCAAGGATAAACTCAGAAACATCTAAGTGTGAGAATGGAGATAGTATGCCCCAGTATCTCACAAAGTTCACCCAATGTCGGGATGAGCTGGGAAGTGTAGAGGTGACTGTCGATGATGAGGAATTGGTGAGCTTGGCTCTCCTTGGTCTTCCCAAGAGTTGGCATTCCTATCAGGACTCTGTCAATGGTCGGGAGAAATTGCCAGGATGGGAGAGACTTTGGTCGGATCTTGTGCAAGAGGAGATCAGGCGGAATACCAGGGATGGATCTTCATCAAAGGAATCTGATGAAGAAAATTTCGATTTGGCTTCCAAAGCAAAGAAGGAGAAGGTTTGTCTTTCTGAGGAGGAAATCCAAGGAGGGATCTGGGGAAGGATCTAAAGGTGAGGCACTTGCTTCACAGTTTGAGTTGGATTTCACACTCTTCGCATGCATGGTTTCATATATGGTTGGAAGTGGTTGGTTTCTTGATAGTGGAGCTTCTTTCCACATGTCTGGCGATAAGAGTTTGTTCAGTACTTTGGAGGAGAAAGATCTCCAGATACTCATAGCAATGGGTAATGATGAGAAGTATAGTGTCTCAGTTGTAGGCACGGTTATTTTTCAGAGGGAGCATGGATCTCGCTTTACCTTGACCTATGTCAAGTATGTACCAGGACTGAAGAGAAACTTGGTGTCGATCGCGATGCTGGAAGACAGAGGCTATGATGTAGTCTTCAGTAAGGCAAAGGTTTTCCTTAGACACATCATCACTAGACAGGTGAAGCAAATTGGTTCACAAGTCAAGAACCTGTATGCTCTTGAGGTTCAAGATGCATGCAAAGCCTTGAGGAGAAACGAAACTGATGGAGACTTGGTGGTTGAGAGGGAAGGTATATTACCTCTCAACATGCAGAGCCAGAAGAAGTATCAAACAATGGTGGAGGAGCCACGATTGGTGCAGCAGCTTCAGGAGGTTGTGGAGCAGCTACAACAGGGGAAGCTAAGAGGA
>APFE031415189.1:0-12701 GCA_000404065.3 Pinus taeda | reverse complement strand
GTTTTATTTATTTCTTGTGCCCTCTTCCATTGTGAAATATCCTTCAATGTATTTGAGAGGCCAGTTGCATGAATTTTACCAAGTGTCTCAGTTCAATTTTGTTCAACAGTATTCATAGAGGGCCCACTTGCAACTTTAGATGTTATAATTATTGTCGTTGATCCAAAAACAATCACAGATACCTTCTTTGACGTCATATTCCTAATAATAAAAACTAAAAATATAAGTTTATATTTTATTATCATAGGATAAATACATATTAAAATTGAAAATAAACAAAATTATAATTTTGAATTAAATTTTTATTGAAAAACAATCAAAACTTACAAATGCCACAATATATATAATAATAATAATAATAATAATAATAATATGTTACTATAAAACATTGTTTTTAAAACAAACAATTAAAATTTTATTTTTTTTAATTAATTAGTATGTTGTGCCCTTTCGGCCCTAGCCTCGGTGGGAGGCTAATTCTTAGAATCGACTCCTTGCCTAGCTAGGTTGCCCGTGCCCTCTCGGCCCACAGCTAGGTGAGGGGATGATTTCCTGTATCACCCGTGTCGTCTTGGACCCTTGCTAGGTGGGGGGTAAATTGCACGGCTCACCCATGCCCTCTCGACCCCTTGCTGGGCGAGGGGTTCCTGAGAATTTCTCCCCCATGCCCAAAAGGGCTGAGAGGGCACGAACCAACCTGCCCTGTTGGGTCGGGTGGGGGCTGTGGGGTTCTCATAATTTCCCCCCTTTCCCAGAGAACCTGTTCCCTCTCGCCCCTATTGGGTGAGGTGGCACAGGCAGCCCAAGAATAGGGAGCCAAAAGAGCATGGGCGACCCCATGAAAATTATATTTTTTAAAATTTTTGAGTTTCATTTTGTTTTGTTTTTTTGTTTTTCAATAGAATTTCATTTTATTGTTTTTTTTTTTAGTACGTGTCCTCCTTGCTATAAACCGGGGCACCTCAAGGGGATTTGAAATTGGTTTTTCCTTGTTTCAACGATTTCACAAATTTCAAATGAACAAATTGAGTTGCCCCCGAATGAATAAAAAAATAGAAAAAAAATGAAGTTTAAAAAAAAAAATTGAACATTGGTTTTTCGATTTCGAAGCTCGAGAAATATGATTATTATTATTTTTCTCCTTAAAATCATATAGATATGAGCTTTTTTTAGTATTTTTCCTTATAAAAATCTAAAAAATTTGATATTTTTATGTGGTTTCCCCCAAAAAAATGATATTATAAAATTAAAAAAAAGAAAAAAAAAACAATAAAAAATTTAGTTTTTCAGCATAAAAACAATAAAAACAAATGCGAAAGTCTCTCATTGAATAAAAACAATAAAAACAAATGAGAGATTAAACAAATAATCTCTCATTGAATGCATTCTCGATGACAATGTCCGCAAAATAGCTCCAAGTTTTTTAACAAATCCTACAGAAGACTTGATGTGATATAAGGAATAGTAATAATGAAAGTTATTATATTACGAAGATTCTGGGATTACTTTAACACTTCTTGAATGTGGGATTAAAATTTGAATGTGTGTGTGTGTGGATTAACGTTTCTTGAATGTGGGATAAAATCAAATATAAATAATAAAAACTAACTTAAATACCTAGTTAATGTTAAATAACCTAAATAAAATATTTATTTTATTTCGAAGGAATGCATTAAAGAAAAATTTGTGTGGAAATTTATAATATAAAGTAGGGTCAAAATTTTCAAGACAAAAATTTAGTAAAATGTTTTCAAATCAATTTTAGAGAGAAAATTTGAAGGGAAATATTTGAAACGAAATTGTTGGAGGGTAATTTGTCAGCAAAATTTTTTTGGGGGAACTTTGGAGGGGAATTTTCATTCTCAAAGCTATACATTGTCACTGGGAGAGAGAGCATTTGTATCATTCAACATCTTCTATGAAAATTCATGGATTCTTTTGATATTGAAGTTTCAATTTATGCAGCATCAACATGTTCCTCACGTAACAACTCTATTCATAGTGATATATATAACATGAATTCTTTCCTTATGAATAGAAAGTCAAATTTTTTACCTAGTCGTAATCCTAAGGATTATGAGAGCATCAATGAAGAAGGGGAGGATGAAGAATTTTCAGTAAATAGAGAGTCAAATATTCCTCTTATTTCTAATCCTAAGGATTATGAGAGCACCAATGATGAAGGGGAGGATAAACAATTTCCAATAAATAGAGAGTCAAATTTTCCCCTTAGCCCTAATCCTAAGGATTATGAGAGCACCAGTGACAAAGGGGTGGATGAAGAATTTCCCGTAAATAGAGAGTCAATTTTTCCACTTAGTCCTAATCCTAAGGATTATGAAAACACTAGTAACGAAGGGGAGGATGAAGAATTTCCAGTAAATAGAGATTCAAATATTCTAGCCAGTCCTAGTCCTAAGGATTATGAGAGCACTAGTAACGAAGGGAAGGATGAAGAATTTCTAGTAAATAGAGAGTCAAATTTTCCACGTAGTCCTAATCCCAAGGATTATGTGAGCACCAGTGACAAAGGGGAGGATGAAAATTTTTCAGTAAATAGAAAGTCAAATTTTCCACTTAGTCCCAATCCTAAGGATTCTTAGAGCACCACTGATGAAGGGGAGGATGAATAATTTTCTCCAAATGATAATTTTAGAGGCACAATATGGATAATGCATTTTCTCTAAGTCAGGATTTCAAAGGCGCTCATAGTGATGATGAATTTCCTCCAAGCAAGGATTTCAAAAGCATGGATAAAGATGGTGAATATTTTTCTCCAAGTGTGGATTTCAAAAACAAAGATAATGATAATGAGGAATTTCCTACAAGTGAGGATGGTAATGAATATTTTCCGAGCAATGATGGTGACGAATTTTCCAACTATGTTCAGAATGGTCATAGTGAGGATAATATTCCTCCTAATGATGATGAAAATCCTTCTAGAGAGGATAATGAAAAGATGGAGATGTTTCAAGAAGATATTTTATCTAAGAGTAGGAGTATTTCGTATCAATCCAAGATATTCTAGTTATACAAGGGATAAGACATAATATCTCACAAGAAGAAGTTTAATCAATGAACTGATTTCAAGTGAATTTTTCAAAAGGATTGCTTTAAATGTACGGATTTGAAGTTTGCATTGGAGAAAAAGAAGATATATTTTTAAATGAATAAAAATATGCAAAATTCATATTTAGTGGGGTGCATGCAATCTACATTGGCAGGTTATGATTATCATATTGGGAATTTATTGCCCTGTAGAAAGCCTTTCAAAATGTTTCATTCAATTGGTAATCTTTGTCTGTCAAGAATCCAAGGAAGATTGGAAAAATATTCCACATTTTATTTAGAAGTATTCCATAGGCGAGAGATTGGGCCATTATCAAATACTACAATGTCATGGATGTAAGACTTCTTTTCAAAGCATGAAGAGTGTATTCCAAATAAATACACATTACATATTCCCGATAAGTTCTCAAGATAAGAAATCTACAACTTATACAAAGAATATGCAAAAGGTGATAAAAGAGATGGCAATTTTATTACATATCCATATTTTACGAAGATATGGAGGAAAAAATGCAACAATGTTCGTATTCCTAAGAAGACAAGGATGGGGGTTCGCAATACATGTGCTTCTTTTAAATAAAAAGGGGTTAAATATCAAATGGAAGAAATATGTATGTATTCATAACATTATTTTAAAAAATTGGATTATTATCAACTATGAAAATGAATTTATTAATAGGTTTATTTTATGTTATGTGCACATTCCATTGTCCAAGCACTTCAAGGGCATCACAATCAACAAATTAGTGAAAGGAAAATGTTGTATAAGCATAAAAAGAAGCGTTATGGTAATCCAAATAAATATTTGAGTTTTATAATTGATGGTATGGACCAAAAGAAAACATTTCTACCACATTTTGTTTGCACACCAAAAAATTTATAGGAGGAAAATTTTATTCAGTTTCACTTAGTCAGTTGTATGGTCTTTAATGGGAAAATGTCGCCAAGAGTTTACTTAACAGCTCCAAATATTCAGAATGATCCAAATCTAACCATAACTATAATTCATGATGTGATTTCTCATTGGTTTGGAAATTTTCCCGAAGTTTTGTATCTGCCATTAGACAACACTAGTTGTGAAAACAAAAAACAAATTATTTTTGGATATCTAAACATGCTTATTGAATTGGAAAATTTTCAAAAGGTAAAGGTTGGTTTCCTTCTTGTTGGGCACACTCATGATCATATTGATTAGATGTTCAGTCATTTTTCAGTAACATTGAGGAGGAATATGTTGAGATCCAACCATCATTAATTGAATGTATTAAGAAATCATACATTCAAGAACCTATTTTTCATGCATTAGAAGAAAATATTGACATGCAAGGTTTATTCTAGGATTGCATGGTGAGGAGAAATGCATTGAACAACTTAATGACATTAGCTTCCAGCATCAATTTCATATAATTTTTTTTATGGGAAAACACTTATATGGGGTAAGAAGTGTTTAAATATTGCAGAATGGGGATCCCATCAAGTTTAGCATTTTTGAAGTTCATTCTAGAGAATCCAATATTTGCATCAAATATATTGTTATTACAATCAGTTTCTGAAATCCATAATGAACGAAGGCATAAGAGATATAAATTATTTTGAATGCTTGGAAGAAATTTGAAAATCTATTAGAGATACATATGAGTACTTTGATGTTGTTGATTCAATTTGGTGGGAGTTTTTTTTCATAATCAAAGTTTCAAGATCAATAAATGAAGATATACTTTTGAAGAATCCATTTATTTAGCCACAAAATATGCCAAACGAATGTTAACATGGAAAAATTGTACACACATTTGTATAGGTCAGATGACACCTAGAGTCAAAGAACAACATGTACAGGTGAACGTTTTCCAGCTAAATACATCATAAAAACCAAAAAATCAAAGTTTTTCCAAGGTTTAATTTAAAAAGTCAACCCGCGCGGGCTCTCCGAAGGAAGAAATTCATGATTGCATGGATTTTTCTTCCACAACCACGTAGGTCACCCAAAGTTTGAGTCAGTAGTCCAGGACCACTTAACACAATTTGAATTAGGATTCCATGACATATACCAATAGTCAACCCCAAGGGATCCTCTTGTCATTCCCCTGATTCATTTCCTCATTAATGAGCTAACGGAGGGAAAGAGGACTTCAAAATTCTATATAAACGAGCCATTCGAAGACCAAGAAGAAGGTAATGTTATGATGGGAGAATTTCTCCCAAGCAATCCTACATTCCATTATTGAGAAGAAGAAGTTTGAGCATTGTTATGTTGGCAAAATTTCTCCCAAGAAATCTTACATTCCATTGTTGAGAAGAATAAGTTTGAGCATTGTTATGTTGGCAAAATTTCCCTAAGGAAATCCTGCATTGCATTGTTGAGAGAGTTCCATAATAATTGAGAGTTATCTTAGCTTCTTTGAGAGAGAATGAGTTTTCATAGGATATTGAAGAAATGAGTCCCTTGCTGAGAGATCTTGAGCACCATTGCTCAAAAATTTTCTCTTCAAATGTTTTGATATCTCATTTGTAGCTCTTCTACCAACAATCAATAAAGGGCATTATGTTCCCATGTCCTTTTTTTATGTGCTTATGCTTCATTTAAGAATTCTTTTGTGTTCTTTGTTTAATCTTGTTCATGTATTATTCTTACATCACTCATGCTCTGTTGGTTCTTATAAAAGCACTAACAATATCCAATTGTTTGTATGCACTTCGTAGGTGACAACCAAACTACAAGGAAAGGTGTTTTGGGACCCTTGCTAAAAAAACACCAAGTACCAAAATGGAAACCATACTTTACATATTTCTTTGATTTATTTGGTTGTGTCAGAGGACCTCTCTCTGTGTCCCTCTACATTTTCACTATTTTTAGCATCCATTACCTCTCTGGAATTTTTCAGGTCCCACTCAGACCTGTTCCCGGCCTAGACAAAGCCTAAATCAACTTTTCGAGCCAGTTACACGCCTTTTTCCATAGATGGACATGTGAGTCAATCACCTGTGCATAGAAATACCCGTGTGGTTTACAGAATGACCAAAAAATCATTGTAATTTTTCTTTCCTGAGTGTTTTGGTAGCTCCTAATGAACTGCCTGTAGTCTTGTGTTTTTTCACAGTTTAGATAGGTTGCTTAGTTATTTTGCTAAACCTCTATTAGTAAGGTAATTGATTATTTTTACTTAGAAAAATTACAACTCACATAACTTAACTAAGGGAAAGTAAGTGGCCCTAATACACACACATTTTATATCTTGTTTTGTTGAATTCAATCATCGTACATATCTTAATTAGGAGAAGAGTAAGTGGCCCATTATCCACACATCTTTGTGACTAACCAAAGCTTTTCATATTTTCAAATTTTATCGGGACTAGGAACTAGTGTTAGTAAAGGTAGTAGCCCCTGCTTCCCTTATTTCCTTGTGACGATCATGGGTTTGTATCTGAAAGCTTTCTCAAAGCACTAATTTTTCCATCTCCCTATATGCTCACATAGTGTAATTAGGAAAGAAGTAAGTGAACCATTATCCACACATTATTTCATTTCTTGCAAAGACCAATCATAACATATCATAATTAGGGGAGTTGTAAAGGATCACCGAATATCCACATTTCCTAACATTCTTGTATACTCACAATTTCAGTTGCACACACTTCTGCTCCACACACTAAGCTCATTTAAATTTTGTACCAAGGGTATCCACATTTTGGAATCTTGATACTTAGTTTCTTTGAACCTTACTTAGTTTCTTTGAACCTTAGATTTTCACACCCTAAGTGAATAAGCCTCTTTAAAAACAATGCTAACATTTTAACACACTAAATAGTCTAAAGGGGCCACAAAAAAATGTATAGTTCAGGTTAGGAACATGGGGTTCGGCGTCCCATAATTCGTCATGGTTGTTTATATTATGAAACATAGAATTTGTATTATAGGGTTCTTAAAATCCTTCATCATCCCACAAAAAAGAATACTTGGGCACACCGAAAACCTGATTCAGAGGGGGTTAAGCTTAGGTATTAGTGTACGTTTTCCTATATGAGGCTACCCAACTTGTATAGTGCTCCACATTGTTGACTTATTACCAAGAAGCTCAAGACTCGACTCCCCCTTGGGACGAAGGTATCTTAGTGGCCAAATTTTTAGGGCATCTTTCCTTATAGGTGGAGGTATGGGAAACACTAAAGCCTCTTAATTAGCTTGGTTTATTCTTGGTTGCTCGAAGTGTCACCAGTACTTTTAAGATGTGGCCCCAATACCCTTCTATAAGAATCCTTGCAAGGCCCAATTACATTTGAGTGGAAAGTATGCATAGGCCTTTTAGGATTTTTTGTCATACGAAAACAAACAAAACCTCTTTCTTGTTTGATTGATCACATAACATAAAGTTAAAAGGAGAATTAGCCTTTTATTTTCACTTTGTTTTATGTATGTGGTTCATTTGTTTTGATAAAATTTCCCCTCTCATCATATAAAGTAACTTTCACCCTCAAAGGGCACCATAGGGGAACCAAGGGTTACTTGTCACTCTTGTTGCATCCTAAATCTCCCCCGTTTACTGGGAGGTTTACCTGGTCTCTTGCCATAAAAGCATAGAGGACACCATCCAACCATTGTAATTGGGTCATCCTTTATAGTAGAAACCTTTTTGGGGACTCCTCCACAACAACGAACCCATTTTACTACCCCTGTAAGGCGTCCGCATCCTACTGCCCCAAGCAGCCCTACTGCTTCTCAAGGGAACTTATTTCAAGCTACATCCCCAGGTCATACCATTATGGCCATTAACATAAAGATTCCATTTGTTTCTTCTTCGAATATACGAGATTTAACTAAGACCCAATCACCCATAATCAAACTTGGCCCCCTATGCCAACCATGCTACCTTTAGATATACCCAAATTTGAAGGAAAGCAAGAAGAAGATCATGTTGACCACATCATGACCTGTCATTTATGGTGTTCATCCAACAACATCATTGAGGACTTAGTTTGTTTGGGGCTATTTCAATGCACCCTCATTGGACCTGTAATGAAATGGTACATAAGCGAGGAAATTGGTTCCCATTGCACTTTCGAACACCTAGCTTATTTGTTCCTCACCTTTTTCCAACTCCCAATGTGACATGACAATGGGTTAGAACTACTGACCCACTTTAAGAAAACTACCTGCACTCATATTTCAAACCATATCTATGAGTGGTGAAAGCATGGTAACCTTTATAAAGTCAATGTAGTGAAGACGTTTTCCTAGACTTCTTTCTAAAATCTCTTCTACTAGTAATTGCAAAAGATGTGTAATGTTCCTAATAGGAAAATTGATAGTGATATTAAGCAAAAATACACATGAAAACATAAATTTTTTGATAGCCATTAAACACCCACAATTTGTACTGGAACTGCGCCAAAATTCAACCATTTTATTATATGTATAGAAGAGTACAATGCATGAAATGTGTGCACCTAGGCTTTCTAAGGCAAGCCAGATAATCCCAAGTAAGGAAATGTTGCTCAGGTGCAAAGGAAACAACTCCTCCACAGTGTACTGTGTTGGCCCTGGAATTTCTACATTGCTGGCTGAAAGGAACCCCTGTTTGAGCCTCCAAAAGTTCCCAAAAAATTCTACCAAATTAATCTTTGGCTCTCCACCACAAACCCGAAAAAACCAAGAAATGTTTTGGTCTGGCCTTGACACTCCAGAATTACCCCCAAATTCTATGGGCTCCCCACACTGCTAGAAAAAGACGACCTGCGGGAAATTCGACCTCTACAACCCCTACAAAAGGCTAAGAAATCTCCCCTAATAAACCTTCTCATACCTCCAACTTAGTTCAGTCGCAAATCCCTCAACCAAGACTTCCCCACAATTATCTCCACCAAGAACTGTCATCCCAGGACAACTACCGCATAGGCCTCTACAAAGGAAATTCAACCGGGGTAAAAATCACTCCCAAATATTGCAAATTCCCTATAAATCCACCAAAAATTGATTAAGGAATGGACTTGCAAGGGCTTACTATTCTCACCACCGGAACACCCTCCCACAATACTCTGTGGCTCCTTTTTTGCGTCCAGTCTAGTGCAAGGGCCACTCTTACCACCTGAAACTGCTCCCCCAAGCCTCCAATTAATTATGGCAAAGACTTCCTAGGGTGGCACTTGTGGTTCATCGAAGAAAAGGTGAGAATTCCCCTCGGTAAACTCTGGTGCTAAATAGAACCTTGTGATCCAGTTTAACAACCTGAGAAAGAATGGTGTAATTGTCAAATTAGAAAAAGGTCCCAATAAATGCCCTCAATCCTCTATTTATATTTGTTGCCTTCACTTCCCTTGTGGGTCCCTCCTCCAAATATTTCGACCTCCATCCAAAAATAGTTTTTTCCTCCAAGGCGTGCGCATTTCTTTAGGGGTAGCCCCCACATTCCACCAACTCTAATATTTGACCCACTTTTCCTAAGTTGGGAACCAAAAAATGTGTTAGCTCAAAAATTGCAAAATTGTAGTTCTCCCTTTAACAAAATTTATTGATAAGGGACATTAGAGTCCTCCCCTCCCAAATGTTTCTTTTCCTCAGGAAACTATGCTGCAAGATGTTGCAATATCTGTTCACTCTCCCACATGGCATCCTCAACCGACAAGTCGTACTATCTGATGAAGTACTCTATGATGACATTGCTTCTCAACTTCCTTTACCTTGCCTCCAAAATGGCCTCCGGTGTCAATACCAAGTGCTCCTCATCATCCAAAGGAGGTAGTTTAGTGACCACTACAAACTGCTAATTCAAAGTTTTGTTCAGGCATGAAACGTGGAACAGATTATGGATTTGACTCCCTGGGGCTAGCTCCAACTCATATGTTACCTCTACAACTCTCTTGATCACCCTATAAGGCCCATAAAAATGACGCTTGAGATTTTCTATGCCCTTCTGCTTTAGGGTAGACTTCTTGTAAGGTTGAAGCCTCAAGTAAACTAGGTCCCCAACCTCGAAATGTCTCTCCACTCAACCCTTGTCTGCATAGATCTTATGTTGGTTTTGTGCTGTTTGTAGGTTATCCTTGAGGGCTCTAAGAATATCCTAACCCTACTGTATCCAATCCTCTGCCCCTGGGGCCCTTCTGTCTCCAAAATCCACATCAAAAAATGTTAATGCATCATAACCATATAAGGAACGGAAAGGGGACATACCTATGGACAAGTGGTGAGTATTGTTGTAATAGTACTTGCCCAAATGCAACCACTTTACCCACGCACTTTGTTGCTCGGTCATGTAGTTGCGCAGGTAGCCCTCTAGCCATTTATTTACTACCTTCATCTCGCCATTCTTCTTGGGATGGTAGCTCATGCTAGAAGTGAGTTGCGTCCCCACCATCCTAAATAGCTCCTGCCAAAACCCCCCCGTGAACCTATTGTCCCTGTCACTTACAATGGTCTTGGGAAGACCATGGATTCATAACACCTCTCTAAAAAATAGCCTGGCCACCTGTGAGGCTGAATCCTATGTTGGAATGGCAAAAGAAGTGAGTATGATTTGTTAACCTGTCCACCACCACATAAATACAATCCCGTCTCGGAACTCCTGACAACCCAGTGATGAAATCCATCGGTATGCTCTCCCACATCCTCCCAGGAATAAGGAGAGGATACAATAAACCTTCAGGATGTACCTGCTCCACCTTATTCCTTGGACATTTATCACACTCCCATACATGCCTCAACATGTCCTCCTTGATGCCCTTCCATGTGAATCACTCCCTGATGGTATGGTAAGTATTTTGGAACCCTGGTGTCCATCCAAAGGTGAGTCGTGAGATGCATGTAATATATTCTCCTTTAACTGAGATCTAGGTACTAAGTAGATCATATCTTTGTAGTAAATCACCTCATTCATCACCCTGTACTTCTCATCTTGTGCGATGCCATCAAGGCCCTCACATGCATGCTTGTCCTTGGAGTACTCAACCAATAGTTGCGCTCTCCAATCAAGGGTGATACTAATGAGTGAGAGAGATGTAGACCTCCTAGACAACACATTTTCCACCACATTCTACCGACCCTTGACATACTCTATGTCAAATTCATAATCCTAGATCTTAATAACCCATTTTTGTTGCCTCTCCTCTTACTGCTTCTGCTCCAGGAAAAATCAAATATTGTTGCGGTCAATCTTCACCTTGAACCTGTTACCCACCAAGTACTACCTGAACTTGGCTAATGCATGCATGATGGCCAACATCTCCTTATCATATATGGGGTACATCGTCTCATGTAGTTGTAGCTTCTAACTCTCAAAAGCAATAGTGTGGCCATTCTGCATTAGTACTTCTCCAATTTCCTCTCAGGAGGCATCACACTCTAAGATGAATGACTAAGAAAAATCTCACAACATAAAAATTGGGCAAGTGCTCATGACCACTTTGAGGCGCTCAAATGCCTCCTGTGCTATATCTGTCCACTTGACTCCCCCTTCTTCGTGAGGTTTGTAAGGGGTGCAGCCAGCTGTGAAAATACCCTCACAAAATGTATGTAATAGGTGCATATGCCTAGTAACCCCCTCAACTCCATAACGTTCTTGGGTGTGGGCTATCAATGACAACAAAAATATTCTCCTAGTGGACACTGACCCCATCCTCACCAATTATGTGCCCCAAGTACAACATCTCAGTCATCTCGAACTCACACTTGAACATCTTAGCATAGAATTATTGCTCCTAGGAGATCCTCAAGACTTTCTCCAAGTGCTCCTCCCACATCATGTTGTAAATGGGTATATCACCAAAGAATACTAGGAAAAAATTACGTAGGTGCTTGTGGAACAGGTGGTTCATGCAAGATTAGAATGTGGTGGGAGCATTGGTGAGCCCACAAGGCATCACCAAGAACTCAAAATGTCCATAGTGGAAACTGAAGGTTGTCTTCGGAATATCCTTCTCACACACCCTAATCTGGTGGTACCTATAATGCGATTCTATCTTAGAGAAGTACTTGTCTCCTCTAAGCTCATTCATTAACTCATTAATTTGGGGTATGGGGTACCAGTTCTTGAATGTCTTCTTGTTTAATGCTTGGTAATCAATGAATATATGGAGAGACCCATCCTTTTTCTTCACCAACACCGTTGATGAAGCAAAAGGGCTAGTACTCAGCCTAATGTGCCCCAACACCACTAGGTCTAGGATGGCCCTCTCAATTGCATCCATGTAGGCCTTGGGGTGCCTATAAGGGGTGGTAATGACTGCATTAACCCCTTCCTCCAGCTCTATCATGTGTTAAAACCCCTGGTCTGGGTGCATTGGTCATGCTTGTGTCCCTATCTTCAAAATCCTGAGCTCCATTTCCCACTCGATATCTCCCTGCCACAAATCTTCCTCCATATTGTTAGCAGACATGGTTTGAGGTGGGTAGGAGTGCATTCCCCCCCGCACTACCAGCTTCCCATCTAGGCCAGTGAACTCCATCTCTGGTTTTCGCCAGTCAGTGGTGGCCCGCACCAACAAGTACATCCACTAGACACCCATCACCACATTATTGTCAGAAACATCTACTATAAAGAAGTGGTCAGTGACAGAGTAGTTCCCCATGGTCAAGTTCAGGATGGGAACATACTTCATGCACTGCATCATCCAATCTCCTAGTATCAACACCAAGAACCCCT
>APFE031415186.1:0-22803 GCA_000404065.3 Pinus taeda | reverse complement strand
CCTTCAAAGCCGTTTTCGCATCGCAAATTCGCCATCTCACATTCATGCAAAACAATGACCATCCGTTCCCCGCCGATGTGACATTGCGAAATTGGTGATCGGCAATCACAAACGCTGAGTTTCCAATCCGTTCACCTTTCCTCTCCGCCGATGCGATATCGCGATATCGCATATCAGCAGTCGCAAGCGCCAAATGCCCAACCCAATGATCCCCCTCTTCCCCGCCGACGCGATATCGCGATATCGCATCGGAACCTCTTCACCAATAGTTCATCCAGTACCTGACCACATCGCACTGTACCAGGGACCCACTGATGACGTCATCCACCGTACAGCCGACGCAGTGCTTACGTTAGCAGCTAGAAAAGCTGAAAAAGCTTCGCGCAAGGAGAAAAGTCGCACTTCGGAGCTCTAGATCAAGAAACAGAGGTAGTTTTCGATGCGCGAATAGCGCGAAGCGCTATTTGCGCATCGCTACGAGAAATAGGCCATTTCAAGGAATCTTCAGGGAATCTTCTGATTGTCGAGCCCACTGCGCGCCGAAAAAGCCCGAAAATCGCCCAAACGTGCCAAAGGATCCAGTTTGTAGACAGCGGCAGATCATTCACAGAGGTTAAAGTGTATCAGATCAAATCAGCAGGCTTCAAGCGTGTCAAAGAGTATCAGTCAACGGCGAAAACCATTAATGTAGAGGCAAAGTGTATCAGAGAATATCTTGAGCAGTAGCCCAAAGCAAGAGAAATTTGAATATCTTCCAACAGGTCCATAGGAGGAGAGCAAAATCACTTGAAGCTCTCAAATCATAATAATTGCACATTCAATTCGCACCAAATCCGAACTGCAGTCCCAAAGCACATTCACTTCAGCAGCACCGCATCTGGTCCCCAAAGGCCACCTCGTCACCTGTTCCGATTCAGCTGCCCCCAGCGCAGCCAAAAGATTTACTTGCATTTATTTCCAACAGCATTGAGATTTTTGAAGAGTTCTAAGCAGACCGGTCAAGGTCACCTGTAATGATGTTTTCCTGATTTTTGTTTATAAATACCAACCGAAGCGATATTGTAAAGGGTTGGTTGGTTGGTAGTAGTAGTTGTTGGTCAGTTTCTTTTCCAGCAATATTCTCTGAGTAAGGACTCGCACTGTAACTATCATATTTTTCATAATCAAAGATTGCTGAAAGCATGGATTGCGAAACAACTTGTTGTTTTCTCTTGGCCAAGGAATGATTACGGAATTCCTGTGTCTCTGCATGATCCAATAAGTGTTTTTCTTCCCTGTTTATTTTAAGTTTTATCCATCTTTCCGCCTTTCTAAGCTGCAGGAAAAAAAGATGCTTAAGATTTTGTTTAAATACACCTTAAGATTCAAGTTTCTGCACTTTTGATGTTTTCCTGCCCGAAACAGTTATGGGCTAGATCTTACTTGGCTCTAGTTTACCTGTTTCTCTTTCGTATATGAGTGCATGTCTTGGAATTCTTAAATGTCCCGGGATCCCCACTCATCCACTTCTCCCCTTGGTCCAGCATGATGAAATGATTCCCTCTTTTTCCTTTCATCCCTGATATTCATTCCATACTTTCAGCAGCCTGAGTATTGTATCCTGCGTGGCTATCCCGCTCCGTATCCCTTTGTGACCAAGAAAACGCTCGCATGCCTCAATCTGTGACTCCATGCCCAATGGTTCAGAACTTATAACACCTTACTGTGCCTCTTTACTCGAGACTCCTACCTTCCTTCCAATCACAGTCAACATTCCCTTGAAGTTAGAAAGCTAGCCTAAAATCATCAACTAAGGTTGATTCTAGATCAACTAAGGTTGAATCTAAAGGAGAGAGCCCTCTCCGATTGTAGGTGGGCTAGAACCTGCAATCAGAAGATTGGTTTGTGGTTACCTCGGCCATATCCCTAATAGGAGCCTAGGGACAACCTGAGTGATAACAGCTAGCTTGAAACAACTATTTTTCACGCTTGTTTTCTTCATGTCATTGATAATGTTGTAGTCTAGAGGGGGTAGACTCACCGAGGTTTCAAGGGTACGACTGATGTTCCTGTTGTCCGGTAGAGTATTCTGCAGTTTGCTGCTCATGGACGTACTCATGTTTATCGTTGTCTTCCTGGTCTTGCTTTTCATTTTCTTCTTTGGGACGGTTGGTATGTCAACCTTCCTCATCAACAGTTTAACCTTTTCTTGCATTTCCCCAACTGTGAGGGAAGCCCTTTTAATTCTAAGATTGTAACGAGAATCCTACTTTTGGGGTTGCTTCTCAGTGTTTGTCTTTAGCCCTGCCTGTGAGCCCTGATACATGTTAACCACATGCCCAAAACTTAATGCCTCACCAGGTGCAACATCTTCATTATTATCCACATCTCCCGGTTGTTCCTTCATACTGTTGTCTAGTTCGAGTATGTGACAGTTTATCGAGTTTGCGACTCACTTCCAATCCAAACAATAATTCTCTGAGTGACAAACTTCGTGGAATGAACAGAATTCAATATTTGGGCATCGATCGAGTTGGAACATAGAGCTATGTACTATTTGGTTTGGGAGACAATTGCTACTTGATAAAATGCTTCCCTTTCTCTGCTTGGGTGGATGGTTGTTTGCAGAAGTGTCTGTCTTCCATTGTTTGAGCTCAGACACATCTGTTGTCAAGTTCTTCACGAGGCAAGTGAGGGTTTTGATATCACTTGTCTCTTTGTCTCTACTCTTGCTCACCGTTGCTTGGGACTTCCTACTCATGTCTTTGGAGTCTTTTGTTGGCTCATCGTCTTGGATGACTCCAATCGCGCATAGGTATTTTTCAACAACGATTGCCTCTTCACAGTTTTCTAGTAGTGTTGACTTCGTAGCTCGCTTGACGAATTGTGCAATGTTGGCTGAAAGTGCGGATGTGTCGTAGTCAATAGTGATGGAGTCATGAGGTTTCGTGTCCGCTGAAAACTTGTTCAAGATGTGCAAAAACCTATGATTGAATTCTTTGACCTTTTCTTTCCCCTCCATCTTTAAGCTTCCTAACTCTTTAAGCAGCATGGCTAGGGTCTTTTCATCATCAAATTTCTCAAGAAACATACATTTGAACAAAACCTAGTTCTGTATGGAGTTGACTGGAAGGCTATGATACTATGCTGCAGCGTGACCGTCTAAGGTACATGGGAACAATATACATGTTACATCATCGTGTCGTACCTCAAGGGTCTGCAGTTGCAAGTAGAAGTTGTTAAGATGGTATTTTTCCTTCACTATACTATCAGGGTCGAACTTGATGTTCATTCTCTCCATTTTCCTTGGCATCTTGTGAAAATCACCCAGGAGAGCCAATGGTCCATGTGTCATCCATTCCAGGTTTTGGTTAGCCATGTCTTCATCTTCTTTGTCCTCCTCCTCTCCTTCTAAATTTGACAGTTCTGGCTCTATGTCTGTTGGTTTGTCTTTGCTTCTGCCTCCTCTGCTGCCTTCCCATCCACCTCCTATACTGGATTCTAAGCCCAAGATTACGAGGGTGTCTCTTTCTTCCTATCAGAAGATCAGAGGCTCCTCTATATCTTCAACAACTTCTGCCAGACCTTCAAGTGTGGCAAGAACTTCTTCTTCCACTGATGATACAACAACTCCAGTGGGAGTGGTTTTTGGCTTCCTTGATGCATATGGAAGATATTGTATGCATGGGATCAGTCTAATTACTTTTGCAAACTGGCAGGTGATGGGACAGATGGATCAAAGGTGATGGTATGGAATTTCGTGTTCAGTCTTGGGAGGTGAGAAGTAACCAACTGTAGAGTCACACATAGGTGAGATGGAGTGTGAGTTACTACCTTGACTAGATGGTTGATGAGTGATTGTGAGAGGACATTCAACAATATACAGTTGACTTTCATCCTTCTAGCACCATAAATGTTGATGGTGTCGGACCAGCCAACATTCAGGGGATCACCCCAGTATGAAGTCCCAACTAGACCTCACACCATTTGGTGTGGGAGTC
The DNA here is from genome assembly GCA_000404065.3 of Pinus taeda. Taxonomy (NCBI): domain Eukaryota; kingdom Viridiplantae; phylum Streptophyta; class Pinopsida; order Pinales; family Pinaceae; genus Pinus; species Pinus taeda. Next base: position 18,823 of record APFE031415186.1, on the reverse strand, counting down.
CCATCTGGTGTGATGGCTCGGGTATCCATTATCTTAAAGATTTGCCTCAAATCTTACTTGTTAGCATAGGAGAGTGGTCTACTTTGTCTTGTGAGAAGTGAGGTTCACGTGCCTGGTGATTGTAAGTGTCTCTTGTGTCAATGGTTCTTTCACTATAGAGGGAGAGGGTGGGAGTGAGTCCCAAGTTAGTTGGGAGAAGTACCAACTTTGCTAGGAACACACAACACAATAGGATGTGCACAACTTATAGCGGAACTGTAGAATTTCCCACTGTAGATCACCTAATAATGCAATATACTAAAGAAAAATACTTGATCTACTTCTACAAACAAACTTGCGGAAGCTTAGCCAATTTTTAGCAAGATAAAATAGAACACATATAACAGAGAATGAGAAATCAATCACACATGAACACCGAAGAATACTCTGGGGAAAGCCTCAGCTAAAAATCCCGATATCTATATTATCATACAAGTGGAAATATCTCCGGATTACACAAAGCTTTAGCTCACAAGCTATCCAACTCTCAGTACAATTCCTCAATGCTACTCATAGACTAAATAGACACAACATATGCCTTCCCTCAGTCCTCAAAGCCTCCTATTTCCTTGTGTAGTTTCTCCTAGGTCCTCTGGTTGCCACCGATGTGAATTTACCTCTCACACAACTCACCAAACTCAGAAGTAACTGGCAATCTCCAAGGAATGAATTCCTTCTACATGCAAGAGATATCCTCAATGGAATATTCCTGCAACTGATAGTACACTGTCCCATCATCTGATCTCAATTGGGTCTCTTACTGAACTGACATGCATGATTTATTTATGAGAGAATATTCAGTTATCTGAAGTACAGTAGGTACATGCATGCATGCATTAACTAACAGAACTCACAATCAGTTCCACAAACTGTTGGAACTAATCTAAATAGAATTAACCCAGTTAAATGAGCTAACTAATTACAACTCAAAGTACAACTCATCTTGATCACTTTAATTAAGGGATAACTTCCTCAATCAAAGGGAAAATTGTTGCATGTCTTCACATAGACTTCATGTTTGATTTTCTCCAACTAACTAACTCGAGATGAATTAATTAATTATTTTTCAAACAGCTGCTAAGATCAAATTCGAATTTTAATTCTCAATTTTAGTTCAGGGACTAACTAAAATTGGAATATATCCCGAAATGCTATTTATAACACTTCTATATTTAGCATTTCTTGTTGCTATTTTCAACACTCCCTCTCAACAAGAAATGGATTATCTGTCACCCCAATCTTGTCACTGTGGAACTCGAACTTGCATTTTGACAATGCCTTAGTCAAAATATGTGCATCCTGCTCCTCGGTCAAAACATACAACAACAACATGATCCTCTTCACCACACAGTCTCGAAGATGATGATACCAAATATCGATGTGCTTGGACCTGTCATGAAATACTGGATTCTTAGAGAGTTTGATACAACTCTGATTATCACAATAGATCACAGTTGGATCCACAATCCAACTAGAATTTTCCACATCCAAATGGCCTCACATGTTTCCTGACTGACAACCATGTATTCAGCCTCTGCTGAGCTAAGTGCAACTAACCTCTATTCCTGTTGTACCAAGAAACTGCAGCTGAACCAAGGTTGAAAATTCCTCCTGAAGTGCTCTTCCAATCTGGAGGACTTCCTGTCCAATCTACATCTATGAAGCCCTGAAGCTTCACTCCCTCTGTTTGTTTGTACCATAATCCATATTGAGATGTGCATCTGAGGTATCTCAGCACATGCTTCGCTGCCTTCCAAAACAGCTTGGTAGGTTGAACCTAGCTTGACTCAGCTGGTTCACTGCAAAGCACAAATTTGTTCGTGTGTTCACTAAATACATCAATGAACCCACAAGTTGTCGATAAACAGTAGCAGCTACTACTTCACCTGAAGTAGCATCCTCCTTCCTCTAGTTACCTACTAGAGGATTTTGCATGGGCTTGCACTTCTCCATGTGGAATCTCCTGAGTATCTCATTGGCATACTTGCCTTGAGACATAAACACTTCCCCATCCTTTTGCCACACTTCCATGCTTAGAAAGTAGTGCATGAGACCCATGTCTTTCATCTCGAACTCTCTTGCAAGGTCCTCCTTGCAAGACTTGATCAATTGATCATCACCTGTCAATATCAGATCATCAACATAAAGAACAATAATCAATGGCTTACCTTCTACCATGATGTGGTAAAGGTTCGCATATGCTTCACTCTTTGTGAAGCCCAACCTGGTGAAATAGTAATCGATCCTGGTGTACCAAGCACGAGGTGCTTGCTTCAGCTCGTACAAATCTCTCTTGAGTCGGCACACATGTGACTCACGATCGAAGGTTTCAAATCCTTCCGGCTTCTCTATGTACACCTCTTCCTCAATCTTGCCATTGAGGAACACAGTCTTCACATCCATCTCAAGGATCTTCCTATCCATCTGTAGATGAGTACCTTGATACAGGAGAAAAAGTCTCATCATAGTTGATCCCCTTGACCTGTGAGAAACTGCAGGCAACAAACATTGCCTTATTTTTATCCACACTCCCATCAGTTGCTTGCTTTACCTTGTAAAGTCATCAGGAACTCACCATTGACTTGTCCTCCAGCCTTGGGACAACATCCCAAACACTGTTCCGAACTATGGAGTTGTACTCCTCCACCATAGCATCAACCCAAACTAGTTGCTACACTGCTTCCTCGAAGGAAGATGCTTTGGTCTCTACACACTCCCCAACTAGGGCCATGTAACCAATGTACCACTCGGGTGATCTCCTCTATCTTCACTGAGAGGATGGTTCTCCCACATTCTCTCTTGCATCCATCACCAATACGTCAACTTCCCTTGAGCATTTCCACCCATCTGTGGAAGACTTTGCATGATTGGATTTCTCCACTCCTGGATCCTCTACATGCAGCTGCTATGCATCAATATAAGGCTCCTCCTCCTTAGGAACCAAAAGTTCCTCCTCTACATGCAACTTTAGCTCCCTCTCAACGGATACTCGCATGGCTTTCTGCTCGTCGAACTTTAGATATTTGCGTACCATTGTCCTCTGACTAGTGGGCAAGAACACCCAATAGCTATGGGGTGTATCAGTGTACCCCACAAGTATCTCTAACTCAGCTGTTGGCTCTAGCTTTTGTCAGACATCTTTGGTCACATGGCAATAAACCAATGATCCAAAGATCCTGAAGTGACTCACATCTGGTCTCTTCCTGGAGAAGGCCTCCACTGGTGTCTTCATCCCCAGTATATGATGTGGGCTTCTCTTCTGCAAGTATACTATTGTATTGCATGCATCAACCCACAAATGAAGTGGTATGATTTGGTCATGCAACATCGCCCAAGCTGCTCCCACAAACAATCTGTTCTTCCTTTCGGCCACCCCATTCTGCTGTGAGTTATGGGATGCCATCAATTCCTATTTAATTCCTTCTGCTGTATAGAAGTCCTTAAACTGTTGGAAGACATACTCTCCACCATTGTTGCTTCATAAGGCCCTTATTTTCTTTCCAGGTTCTTTCTCAACCAAGGCTTTGAACTCACAAAACCTTGAGAAGGTTTGATCCTTCTTCTACATGAAGTAGATCCAACATCTATGAGAAAAATCATCAACAAAAATAACATAGTACCTTTGTTTAGTGATGGAGGCTGTCGACAATGGTCCACACACATTTGTATGAACTCACTCTAGAATTGCTCCAACTCGACTGTCTCGATCCTGAAAGGAATATTTTGCTTACTTACACAAGGTACATCCTTTGCATGTATCCACTTGCTCCAATTTTCCGTTGGGAAGTCTGGTAGAAATCTATTACATGATCTGTCCCATGGTGCAAGCGGCCCAATATTTTATGCCATAGCTCACCAATATCTTGGCTCTGCACCAACTCTACTTTGGAACTCAATGCAACACAGTCGTCTACCTCAAGCTTGTAGAGATTCTTTACTCGAATCCTAATCCTCTTGGTCTGTCCAGTGCCGATATACCTCAAGAATGCCTTTCCTTTACTAAAGACTACGTCATAGCCTTTGCCTTCTAACATAACAATGGACACCAGGTTCTTCTTCAGACTAGGAACATACTTTACATCAGCCAGGGTGAAAGGAGCTCCATGCTCGCATCTGGAGGTCCTTCTCCTCCAAGGTACTAAATAGACTCTTGTCGTTGGTCATGTGGAATGAAGCTCCATTGTCCACATACCAAACACAACCCACCATTGATGAAACCATGCATGTGATGAGGGTGAAATCCAATTCAAACTGTGAGGTCAGTGCCTCACCATCTGATGCCTTCAAGGATCCCCTCTTGGATTTCTTATGTGGACAATTTGTTGCGTAATGGCCCACCTCATGACAATGAAAGCATCACACTTTCGATTTTTCAATCTTCTTCCCACCATGGGAAGAACTTGATTTGGAATGAGAAGCCTTCCTCTTCCCTTTCCTCACCTTACTCACTAAGACTATATTTTCTTCATCATCTTGCTTTGATGAAGATCCACATCTGGTGCTTCTCCTTATCTCCTTCTGCATTAGATCTGACCAAAGTCGTTCCCAATCTGGTAGTTTCTCTCTTCCATTTACTGAGTCTTGGTAGTTATGCCAGCTCTTAGGAAGACCAAAGAGAGCAAGACTCACCATGTCATCATCAGCTATCATGATTCCTACACTTCCAAGCTCATCCCTGCAGGTGGTAAGCTTGTTCAGATATGTAGAGATCGTGTCATACTTTTCACACTTGATTTTCTGAATCTTGTCTTTCAGCGCCAGCTTCCTATGATCGCTATTGTTTTGATATAGATCCTTCAATTTTTTCCACATTGAAAACGGTGTCTCCTTCCCTTGGAGACTCAAGGCAATGTGGTCTCAAACTCCCTCCAGAAGAATCCTCCACGCTCTAGCCACACATTTCTTCCATTCTGCCAATTCTTGGGCATTAGAAACTACTGGCTTGGGGACTTCTTGATCAACGAAGTCCTTCAAACCATTTTCCTCTAATATTGCTTCCATGCGATCCTTCCAAGCTATATAATTCAAGTTTCCATTCAGGGCATACTCGAGTCTCAAACCGTTGAACGCCATTGGTGAAATTTGAGATGTGATAAGAGTTTGATTTCTATAATTATGAACTTCAAACTTCGAACTTCTCCCTTCTTTGTATATTATTCTCTGCTTTGATCACCTTTTCTCTGATACCATGTAGAATTTGCCACTGTAGATCACCTGATAATCCAATATATTAAAGAAAAATACTTGATCTACTTCTACAAAAAAAGTTGTGGAAGCTTAATCGATTTTGAGCAAGATCAAATAGAACACATATAACAGAGAATGAGAAAACAATCACACATGAACACAGAAGAATACTCTGGGGAAAGCCTCAGCTAGAAACCCTGATATCTGTATTATCATACAAGTGGAAATATCTCTGGATTATACAAAGCTTTAGCTCACAAGTTATCCAGCTCTCAGTACAATCCCTCATTGCTGCTCATAGATTGAATAGACATAACATATGCCTTCCCTCATTCCTCCAAGCCTCCTATTTCCTTGCGCAGTTTCTCCTGGGTCATCTGGTTGCCACCTATGTGAATTTACCTCTCACACAACTCACCAAACTCAAAAGTAACTGCGCAATCTCCAAGCAATGAATTCCTTCTCCATGCAAGAGATATCCTCAATGGAATATTTCTACAACTGATAGTACATGTCCCATCATCTGATCTCAACTGGGTCTCCGACTGAACTGACATGCACGAGTTATTTATGACAGAATATTCAGTTATCTAAGTACAGTAGATACATGCATGCATGCATTAACTAATTGAACTCACAATCAATTCCACAAACTGTTGGAACTAATCTAACTGGACTTAACTCAGTTAATTGAGCTAACTAATTACAATTCAAAGTACAACTCATCCTGGTCACCTTAATTAAGGGATAACTTCCTCAATCAAAGGGAAAATTGTTGCATGTCTTCACATAGACTTCATGTTTGATTTTTACCAACTAATTAACTCAAGTTGAATTAATTAATTATTTTTCAAACAACTGCTAAAATCAAATTCGAATTTTAATTCTCAATTTTAGTTTAGGGACTAACTAAAATAGGAATGTATCCTGAAATGCTATTTATAGGAATGCTATTTTTAGCACTTCTATATTTAGCATTTCTGGTTGCTATTTTCAACAGGAACAGTACACATGGATGCGAAAATCACAACACACAAGGGAAGATAACACATATAACACTCAATAGATTAGTCTGTGTGAGTGTAATGGTTGTTATAGCAAGTTTTATGTGAAATTTTTGTCTGGTGTCTAGGGAGGTAACCAACATGGGCGAGACAGCCTTAACAACATATACAACACATTTTCATTAACATTTATGTATTACAAAAAGTGAATGAGTTAAAGTGTTAAACGCATGTTAACGAAACATGCATTACAAGTGTTCAAGATTAGTCTTACAATAGTTACAATACATTTGTGAAAACGTGTTGGCCTATTAGGTGGATTCTAAATTAAATGAAAGTTTCAAGACACATCACTACACCATACATCACTAACCCAGTGAGTGAGGCATTGGAGCCATTGCTTACTCCTCAAAGAAAATATTATAGAATCTTAAGTCTATGTGGGAGGAGCTAAGGTGAAAATTCCTTTGCATTTACAAATGAGAGGGTATTTATAGCCAAGTGTGAAACTGACCTCTGTGGTTGTTTGACTACCCTCATGATTGTTTAACTACCGTTAATTTTCGAATTTACATGGCTCTTCATACAACAAGTGGGTCTCTTGGACTTCCACATTACATTACATTGATTGAAAATATGGCTCACAGTAGAGATGTGGACGACATGACTCATGACAAGGCTCGACATGGCAGTGCTAGTACATTTGTGTTGTTTTTGGCGTGCATGTCAAGCTGTAGTTCTGTTGGTGATGGATGTCCTCATGGTGTGTCACAACTTCACCTCCACATGGCAAAGTGTGCGAAGTCTTCGATGGTCATTGGTTCACTTGATGTTGCATTCACATATTGCTCCTTACTTGTATGTTGGTAAGCTTAACAGGTTTGTCCTTTCATGAAAGGTGCATGTTCATCCATCCATCTGTTCTTCAGCACATCTTGCATGTTTTCTCATTTGTCCATCGACGAACACTTCTTTGCATGATCATCCATTCGAGAGCACATCTCTTTGCATGCATTGTTTGTGTGTCCATTGGTGAACCTTTCCTTCTACATGTGCTCCCTTTATTCATCCCATCCATCGTCACACCATGTTTGTTTGTGTACCTATGTCTGCAGTCACTCATGATGAGATGACATCAAATCCATAAACCTCCTAGTTTACCATGATGCATGATCATTTCGGATGTAGGTTACCGGGAGAGGTGACAAGGTTGCGAGGTGGGATGGAGGCTCTAGGAACTGCTGATGAAAAATGTGCACGAGTCACTCGGTGATGAAGATGGGAAATCTCGATCGACAGTGACTGTCCACAGGGTCTCACTCAGCTGGAGGACAAAACTGCATAGTTTTTGGGAGGAACAGTCTGGGCTGTGGTGAGGCTAGGCAAGTAAAATCTCCGAAGTTTCTAAAACAAGAAAACAATGAGTGCCTGGTGTTAACACCCAGTTTGTTCCCTATGACTCCCAAGGGAATACGGCCGGGGTAACCACTAACCAAGCTTTGGAGTATAGGTCCTAGCCTACCTATAATCAGAGAGGGCTCTCTCTTTGAGTTTTAGCTCTGTTTTGTGAAAATTTTAGGCTAGTTATAAGTTTCAGTTTTTTGTTTGAGACTTTCGTTTTGAACTGTTGTTGTGAGGAGGGCATGAAATGTGTGAAAGATGCTAGTCCATTGGGCATATGGAGTCAGAAATCTGAGACAGTCCTGGTGCCTGTAATGGGGAAAGTTTTACTACAAGGCTAGATGGCTATTCTTAATATAAATTCTGATTAGTGAGTGAAATAGTGGGAAATGGAATTACGGACAGTGTGATAACAATTTGAACAACAATTTCTACTTAGTAGCATACATGAATTACTAAATAGTAACTGTGAAATATTCAGGGTTTATTGGAGCAGTTAAGAATTCCAATTAAACAGCTGAAGTCATAGAAAACATTTATAGTCAAGACAGATTGAGATCAGGGTGTCTCCATGGACAAATCCTCAGCTATTCTTTTTCTTTCTTCCTAGATTTAGAACAACATATGAGAGATGTGAGTTAAACAAATAATAAAACATTAACAGAGATAGAGAACACTTATTATATCAAGCCATAGCACTAGAATCTTGTAGCATTCAATGGTTCCAAGACAGCATGCATCAGGAAGACCCAATTCCTGTAAAGTCCAAGCTTTGTTTATATCATTCTTCCAGAAATTACAGCCGAGTTCTCCTTTCTAACAAGAAACAACAACAACCCCCTGCAAGCTTATGCGAGGGGGAATATATACAATCGATTTTTACAAAATATCTGAACCGCTAAGTCGCGTGATAAATTAAATAAGCTCACCAACTTTACAAAATAGCAGATAAGGAAGTTATTGCTGCCCTAAATATAAAATAAATAGTCTTTAATTCTGTGAGAAATCTTCTTGACCTTTGGAGGCCACTGAGTTGGTTGAGCGTTCTGCATTAATGCTGAATGATGTGTCTTTATACTTTGTCATGTTGTATCTTTCTCGGCCCTGTTACCTGTAGCTGTCAGTGTTGCTTTTAGTGGCCGAATATTCCTGCTGAGTTGGCTCATTCCACTCTTATCCAGTCATAGTGTATGCATCACATTTTCTGAACATGATGACTTACGTTTTTTGATGACAAAACTTTGATGAAAGCCTTCTGTTTACAGCAACAACTGTATCATTCTGGTCCACCACTACTGTGTAGGCAATTTATGTCTCAAAATTGCATCTAAGGTTTCATCTGCCTCTGTGTATTTGTAGAAGTTTGGAGGCACTTCAAACAAATGTTTGATCTCATTCATAATAAAAAATAAGTTCTCTACTCTGTCATAGAGACTTTGCCCAGATGCTGGCCCTGTTACCTCTGAAGTACTTGATCCTTGAGTGATCTGATTGGTGGCAAATGTGTTCACCCTTTTTGCATAATTCTCATGTGATAGTAGTCTCCCTGCGCTGTTCAGCAAGCCAGGAAGACCTCTGCCCTGTAATGTTGCAAACTTATCCATGAATCTGTTGACTTCTGTTTGCATGTCCTGGCTTCTTCTATCCAATGTTTGTACCAGGCTTTTCAATGTGAGGACCCTCTTTATCAACTGGATGGTTTCAGTTCTGTTGGAGATTCCTATTGCTGCCAGCTGAGGACTTGTGCGGTTATTAAGAACGTTGATCATTCTGTTGGCTATCTCAGGCATACTGCCTAGAGATTCCCTTGCTCTATGGACTTCCTTCTGTGCTTTGCCTATGAGATCCATTTGCTCATGGATAGTCTCAATATACTTCCACTGATCTGTTATTGATTGGCCAATGTTGGTCCACAAAATTGTCTTGACCTGAGCCACCACTTTGTCAAGGGCGAGCTCTTTCTCTAGCTCCTTTATCTTCTCTTTGAGAGCTTTTATTTCTCTCCCTTTTTCAGCTACATTCTGCTTGGATTTGTCATATTTTTCATTTGTCTTAGCTAAATTCTCCTTGGCTTCATTTAGCTCTGTCATTATGGCTTCTAGGATCTTGATTTCACTCATCAACTTCTGCATATCAAGGCTCGAAGCCTGCTCTGAGGTTGGTGCTGGTGTTGATGTTGATGGAGTTGTCTGCCCTGTGGGAGGAGCAGTAGTCTGTGGGGGCTCCTCAAGGTTTATGATCTCTAGAGGGGGCTGAGAAGTTTGACCTCCTTCTTTCTGCTGTAGAGCTGCCTGCAGTGCAGCCTCTGTCTCTTCCAGCCTCCCTTGTGTTTGCACTAGCTGCTTGTGTAGTCCTACCAGCAATGTTGCTACATCCTGGTCCTATCTTTGCTGGGCAACCTCTTCTGTTTGAGGGTGAAGGGTTGCTGGGATTTTAATCATCCTTCTTAGAGATGCAAGGTCTGCATCGCTTATTTTCAGCAACATTTGTATAGCTTTTGGATCCTTTGGGTCATGCCCAAGCTCTATGATTATATCCTCCAAAGACCTGATCCTGTTGTCTTTGGCCTGAGAGGATGCCTTCTCCAACTCAAGTTGGGCAGCTGTATTGTTAAGGTTGTTTTCCAACCTATTTGCCAATAAGGTTTTATCTGCCAGTGTTGAATATACCATCTCACTCGTTTGCTTGTGAAGTTCTATTTGGTCCATAGGGTGGATGTCCTTGGCAAGAACCTCAAGGTTGGTTCTTATATAGTCTACAGCTGACTGTGGCTGCAACATGGTTAGCATGAAATGACTCATGGTCATTTTCCCTTCTATTATGTCGTAGGCTGAAGTAAGCCTCTGCTGATTGGTAGGGGCCATCTTAAGCAACTGGTTGTAGATATGGAGCTTGAGTGGCTCATTTCTCCTTTTAATGTCGATGAATTGTTGCTTGATTCCTGTCTCAGCTCTCCTTTGCTGACTTGAGGAGCTGACCTCTCCTCCAAGGGTTCTTTCTTGTTCCTGCTGAAAGGAACTGGCAGATGCCTCCATGCTCGGTGGGCCCATGCCCAATGATTTCCCAGTAGGAATTTCTTCCTCGGAGAGGGGATTCAATCTCTGGCTTTTCTCCCCTTGATTTGTGGATGTGGTGAGGGGAGCCTCCTGCTCTCTATCCCTCTTCTTTCCCTTTTCTTCTTTCTGTGGAGTTTGCAGCACTGAGGCCTCCACTGTCTTTTCTTGCCTATGAGGCACATTCTCTTGAGCCTGTTGCTCAGTGGATATTGGGGCTTCAGCTGTTTTTTCTTGTTGTATTGGTTGCGTCTCTTTTTTCCCTTTTTCTTGTTGTTCCACTTGATTTTCTGCTATAGGAGGTGGTTGTTCCTGCTCCATCTGCTTCCCTTTATCCTTGCTTGATTCCTGTTGAACAGTTCCGGCTGCTTGCTGCTGGGCTGTAGAGGATGAGGCAATTGCTCCAAGTTGCCTTTTATAGGAAGAGGAAACCTGCCCACAAGATTCCAAGTCAGTCTCTTTCTCAATATTCTTTGCTTCTCTTTGTAGAATTTTCTCTCTAGTCATTGGCTCTTCTAGAGTGCCCTCTTTCTAGCTTAATGAATTGGCATATTTCTCAATATGAGGTAGTCTCATGTGAGCATAGCCACCCAATTTTTATTTTACCCTCCTGAGGGAAATGAAATGATTAGGGTCATAAGGTACCCATTGGAAACTGGTTTGCAGTTTGAGGGCCTCTAGGATCAAATCTGCTTCCTTCCATCCTTCCTCCCTTTTGTTGTATAAGAATGGGCCTAGCTGGTTCCTTACTTTTAGTTGCACCTTCTTGTTTTTACTTTGGAAATGGACAAAGTCTGCATTTCCAAACTGCTTAAAATACTCTAAGGCAAAAAGTTTCATAGGGACATATCTTGGCAGCCTATAAGGGTTCAACTCACAGCCATATATTCTGATTACTGTATGGTGTTGGTAAAAGTGCCAATCACCAATGTTGTAGTTTGAGAGGTGAAGAATCCTTTGCATCTCATCTATCAATCTGGGAGGAGGGACACCCAATAACAAGGTCATAGCTGGATGGATAAAAAGGTCTATGAATTCACAGTAGGTGTAAGGTGAATAAGATACATGATGAAAGACTGAATACCAAAACACTACAGACCTTGGGTTTCCCTGGGCATTTAGCTTCTTGAGAGGAATAGGGAAAGCATCGGGCTGATAAAATAAGAACAAGTGATAGATGTACCTAGTGTATTTAAACACCTTTTCCCTTTATAGATTCATCACTTGTTCATGAATCTTATTGGCAATGTATGTAGCAAAATCATAGTGCACAACAAGAGGCATTCCAGGGCAGAATATGGGCAGCATGGCCATAATGGTTTCATCAACATCCTCATATGTCCCATAACCCAGGATGTAACTGATCAAATCCACAAGCATTTTGCCTAGCTCATTGAGATATTGATATGCTATAGGAAGGGTGGTGCTCAAAGCTTCAAATTTTGGCCGAACAAATGACTGATTGATCTTGATGATTTGAGCACTGGATAGCTTGCCCCCTTTATTTAGCAAGTCATTGATGGAGAGAGGAGTTAGGGGCTTTGCATTGTGAAAGTGTAGCATCTCATTAATGGCCTCAGGGGTGATATGGAACAATACTAAGCTTGAGGGGTTGAGAACAACTCTTTGACATGGATCATAGCTGGAACGGCATTGATTTATCAGGTCTGGGAGGACATTGACATGAGGGAGATTGTAAGTGGGCAAGTTGGAGTCCCAAATCCCTAAGATATCAGCTCCACTGAGATATTGGGCTTTTAACTCATTCTGCAGGTGAATATTAAATTTGGAAGTCATGGCAGATGAGTCTAGCATCTGGTAATCTCTATCACCCAGGGCCTTCCACTCTAGCTCTCTGTCTGGGGCATTCAGAGGTTGAATATTCAGGCCTACTAGTGTTTCCATGGTTAAGTAGTACTTATGACGTGTACTAGAACTGGTTTCAGTGGGCAGAACAACATAGAGGGGTATTTTTGCAGAAGTAAGGCAAATTGTAAGGGAAAATGGGGTAAACTGTGGTGATAATAGTGTAAAAATGCTCAAAAGAGAGCTAATTGAGCAAATGCAGGGACTAGTAGCACTGTTTTCCCGGTGAATTAGTGCAGCTCAGGTTTTAATTCCACGAATGCGCGGACTGACTGTGAATTTGGGAAAATGTGACTAAATGTGGCCTCAGCAGGTGAATTTCGACCCTACAACTGAAAACGAATGCTGGTCACTGGGGATTTGCTGGTAAATACAAGGTTCCTCGCTCTTTTTAATTCAGTTTTGGAGAATTATGGACACAACCAAGCGCGGAGGGGATGCTTTGGATAAATACCTATTGAATTGCTAGCAGTGGTCACAAATACAGGTGGGTTGAAGGCGCCAAAGGTCTTTGGGTCGATTTCTGCAGGTTGGCGACAGATGGTCGTAATTTGCATGTAGAGGTGAGCAATAGTCTTTTTGGCAAAAGTGAGAAAAAACACGAAATTTGGCTAAAATATGGACTTTTTTGGTTATTGGCGCTTTTTTTGGATGACATTAGCATGATGTCATCAGGTGGGGTCAAGGTCGAGTGCGTCAACATGACGTCATCGAGTGACGTGGTAGCCTGTGAGTGGTCCACGGCGATTGCATAGGTGGCGGACATGTCGGAGCGCTGGCGGGTGGGGGTGCTGACAGGGCGCCGAGTCAAACTGACGTGGGCGTGACGTAGCAGTGACGTGGGCAGGCGGTGAAGCACAGGTGGAAGTGGTTTTCTGGGACCGCTCTGGATACGGTCACGGTATTGTCAGAGGGTGGCCCGAGAGAATATGGGGGTGACGCGTGGCAAAGGCTTGACGTCACCCTCTGACAGTTTCTCGGGCGGTAAGGTTCGGTGATCGGGGCCCGTCCGATATGAATGTGGGCCGTCGGATGGGAAAGCCCAGATCCGACGGTCGACGGGTTGATGAGATGCGAGGGCAATATGGACTGCAGGGCAAATAAAATATTATTATTTCTGAAATGTGTGCCCGGCGGAACATTATAAAAAGTGGGTTTTTATTGTTTTTTGCAAGGTTTATTTACAAAGAGGGTTTAGGTGTCCAAGCAAATCCCGGATTAATCCCAAGATTAATTTTCCAGCGCACTTTGGGTCGCGCTCAATGTTTTAGCGTTTGAAAACATTCAAAATGATACATAGAGCTATAATGCTCGGGGAAGGTGATATATAGATATTTTGCGTTTTTTTGCCAAATTTACATAGTAATAGGGGGAATAGGGGGTATAAGGAGTTAAATAGTGATAGATTAGTAGTTAATATGAGTGAAAATAGGTGGATGAGGGGGCTAAAATACTAAGCTGTTATATGAAATCAACTTAGTTTTTAGGAAGGTAGATCAAAATGAAAAGAATTTTTACACAAGAAATGTGGCTCTTAAAGAAACAAGAACCAACAAAAGACTTTGACTTCTTTCATGAACATAGGTGGCATAGGGATGTTAGCCATGAATGTGATGGGGGTGATCTGGAAGCTAGACATGCTTCATTAAGCTGCTGTAAGACTGCTGAAATAGGAAATCTGCACTGGCACCATGTTTTTACCTTTGCCCAGGCCAGTGAAATGCCATAAACCATGCTTTCTGCAACCCCATCTACCTACCCACTCTATTGCCTAGCATTTTTTGTTACTCCAAGGAGGGTGCACTTAGACTTGCAAACCCTTCTGTGCCTTTTCTTTTCCTTTGGCTTTTTCTTTTGATTTTCTATCTAAAACTACCCTTATTGCTTCCAAGGCCCCAGATTAAGCGGTTGGTAACCTTCATTCTCTACCTATCTACTTTACCTGCCAAGATTGAGCTGTTTGGACAGATTTCTTTCTCTAATCTACAACAAAAATTGAATCATGGCATGACCCAGCTTAGGGTGTTGGATCACCCATTCAGAAGTAGGGCAGCATCAACCAAATGTAAGTATATTTCTTCCACAAGAATATGAGATCTTTGTATCACCAAAGTATATCATATTGGCACTTCCCCTGCCAATCATGAAAAATGAAACCTATTGGTATAGGTAGCTAACACTAACCATCGAGTCTGAAGTTTCCCTGAGAAGTCCTGAAACCGAGAGTCATATAACAGAGCCCAATCTCCTTCATTAAAGACTTTGTTCTTGATAAGTGCATCATGCCATTTAGCTCGCTGCTGTTGAATAAGTGTTGTATTTTGTAATGCAGAGAGCCTGATTTCATCCAATTCATTAATCTATTGTAATCGATTGAGTTGTGCCTCACTCAGATCTAGGCCGACTTCCTGTGCAGTTCGTAGAGTTTGGATTTCAAATTCTATGGGGAATATAGGTTGTTTTCCAAACACTAATTGATGGGGTGAATAGCCTGCGGTACTTCTCCATGTGGTTCTATAAGCCCGCAGTGCCTCAGGTAATCAGGCGGCCCAATCATGCCTATGCGATGCAATGGTTTTTGTTAAAATTGATTCTATTACCTTATTGCTACTTTCTACTTGCCCATTTGCCTGCGGGTGATATCGGGTAGTAATTTTATGCTGGACATGATAGTTGTTAAGTGTTGCAGCTAATTTATTTCCAACAAATTGTGGTCCACCATCTGTAATTAGTTCTCTCGGAAGTCCATAACGTACAAACAAATGGAACAAGAATTGTATTACAGAATCTTCTGTAGCCCTAGGCAATGATTCGATCTCGGCCCATTTAGTAACATAGTCTGTCGCCACCAGAATGTATGTTCTCTGATTTGATGATGGATTAATGGGCCCAACGAAATCAAGAGCCCATCGTTCAAATGGCTCAATGACTAATTGTGGTCTCAGAGGCATTTCGTCGGCTTGGCCAGGTCGTCCTGCTCGCTGGCAGCTGTCACAGGCTTGGGCAAAATTTTTCGCATCTTTGAAAATTGTAGGCCAATAGTATCCTGTTTGCAATACTTTATGTGATGTTCTCTTTTCAGCAAAGCGTCCCCCGCATGGTCCGTCATGACAGGCTTTTAAAATGTCGAAAATTTCATCTTCTCGAATACATCTCCTAATTTGCATGTTTGCCCCTGTGTGGAACAAATAGCCCCCAATCCACAAAAATCGAGTGCTCTTCTGAACAATCTGCTTACATTCCTGAGGGGTTAAGTGTTTTGGTAGCCTACCTACTGCAAGGTAATTGGCAACATCAGCATACCAGGGTGTTCGAACAGCAACAGAAAACAGGTGCTCATCAGGAAATTGATCTTCCATTGTTGCCGTTTCAATTGATTTTGGTATTCATGAGAGAAAATCGGCTACAGGGTTCACCTTGCCAGGTTGATCCTTGATTGTGATATCGAACTCCTGCAATAATATCAATCATCTGGTTATTCTACTATTCGTAACAGGTTTATTTGCCAAATATTTGATAGCAGAATGATTTGTATATAACATAACGAGATAGCCTGTGATATAATGTCTAAACTTATTAACAGCATGTATTACAGCCAGGAATTCTTTTTCAGTGACAATATAATTCAATTTGGCAGAGGATAAATTTATGTTGATATAGTAGATAGCATATGGTTTTTTATCCTCTTCCTGCCCCAGGACTACACCGATTGCTGTATCCGAGGCATCAAATGAGATTTGGAATGGTAAATCCCAGTTTGGTCCTTGAATGACTGGGGCTGTTGATACAAGATTCTTTAATTCCTTAAACGCATGGTCGCATTTTTCTGTCCACAAGAAATCAACATTACCAGTTAGAGCATATAAAGGTGCAGCAATATGTGAGTAATGTTCTATAAATCGTCTGTAATACCCAGAAAATCCAAGGAAACTGTGTACCTCTGTTTGAGTAGTGGGGGTGGGGATAAGCAAAAGTATTTGGATTTTGGTCGGGTCTACTTGGATGCCAGCTGCTGAAACATAGTGCCCTAGAATGAGCCCTTCTGTCATCATCATATAACATTTTTCATGGCTTAGACAAAGCCTGGTAGCGATGCAATGTTGTAGGACTTTGTCTAGAGTATCTAAAGCTGGATCAAAATCATCTCCATATGGTGTAAAGTCATCCATGTACACCTCAAGTCCATCATTTATTAAATCTGCAAAGATGCTAAGGACAGCCCTTTGGAATGTAGCAGGAGCATTACATAGGACGAAGGGTAGAACTCGATAGGCAAACGTTCCCCAAGGACAAGTAAAGGTAGTTTTATCTTGGTCTTCAGGGGCAATTTGAATTTGGTTGTATCCACTGAAGCCATCCAAGAAAGAAAAGAATTTCTTTCCTGCTAAAGTGTCCAATACTTGGTCTATGAATGGGAGAGGTAAGTGATCTTTCTGTGTGGCTTTATTTAACTCCCTGTAATCCACACAAATCCTCCATTTTCCATTTTTCTTGGGTACCACCACCAGGGGAGAGAACCATTTACTATCAGAAATAGGATAGATAAAATTAGCATCTAAAAGTTTCTGAATTTCGGCTTTTACAACCTCTTTTAGATGGGGGTTGAGTCTTCTTTGCGGTTGACGAATAGGTCTTGCATATTTTTCTATATGGATGTGGTGGGTGCATAATTGAGGATCAATCCCTTTCATATCAGGGTAATCCCATGCAAATGCTGCTTGATACTTTCGTAATAGATGGAAGAGTTTTGTTTCTTGGTCCGGTGTGAGGTTGGCATTGATATTTAGAGTCTTACCTGGTTCAATTTCCACTACTTTACTGTTAGAACCAACAACCACATGTATTGTTTGGTCATGCGCATCTTTCAAAGGATCTTCTTCTAGCTCACTATCAAATGCTGCTTCTATCATGAAACACTGTGTGTGAGATCTAGATTCAGTTTGACTAATGAAATTATTGATGGCATCATCTTCCGTTTGGTCTTTAAAGTCTAGAGCCTTCTGTACAGTTAATGGGGATCTGACATTGTTAGTAAGGTATGACACAGGGTGCTGGTTATTTTTAATCATTGTAAGACTTGGTTGTGCTGGAGGGTATAGAACTAGATTTTTAATGTCTGGTCCTCTAGTTATGGTCATGTTTCCCTGCCGACAACCAATGTAAGCATCGATAGTAGCAAGCCAAGGTCTTCCTAGAATTAGCGGATGTCCATCTAGTCGGGTTTTTGGATTAATTATCAAGAAATCGGTTGGGTATTCCCAGGAATCTACAGAAACCATGACATCGTATAGAGTACCTTCCGGTCGAACTACAGATCAGTCTGCCAATTCTAACAAAGTAGAAGTAGGTTCTACTGACGTAATGCCGAGCTTTTGGCAGGTAGAGGTTGTCAAAATATTGATTGCAGCTCCTAGATCAACCAAAGCATTAGTCAGGGTCTGACCATAGATTTGAAGAGTTACAATTGGATTTCTGGGATCTTCATATTTAATGGGTGTCTCTTTTCCTGATAACAGGTCAGATAAAGTACCGACTACTTGGACTCTTGGGTTAGTGGTTGTATTCCTCCTTGAGATTTTTATGCACAATTCTTTTATAGTTTGAATGGCTTGGAGGAATGGAATTGTTATGTACATATTTTGTAACTCTCCCAGAATGTCAAAGTCTGGATATTGCACCGGTCATGGTATGACTAATCGTTCTGGGAAGGGAGGAGAGGATGTAGTTGCTTGATGATGGGTTTGTTCCTTATTTACAACCTCTTGTTGTAACGGTTGTTCTATTGGCAACTGATCTTCAATATGAACTGTTTTGTCTCCCTCTGTTTCTATTATACGTCCAGATCTTAACTGAAGATCATTGCACTCCCTTAGGTCAGGTCCGATTTCTGATGTTTCTATGATTTGGAGGGACTGGACCGGTCTATTATTGGGATTGGGATTGGGTTGGGCTGGGAGTTGCGGTCTCAGATTAGACTGGGGGTTTTGTTGTAAAGCTGGCAGAGTCGGTTGAGGGAGTGGAATAGTTCCTGTTGGCTAATATGTCGATTTTGGCCAGTTTGTCTGCCAGGGTGAACCTTGTGAAGTAGGGGGGATCCGTTGTGGAGGATATGATTTATTCTGCCAATATGGTGGGGCGTAGGGAAAATTTGGCCAGCTGAATTGGCTTGTTTGATTCATCCATGGATTTGGAGAAGGAAACGGCTGTGATGACCAGTTCAGAAATGGGGGGGGAGATTGGTTTTGGCACATACTATATTGCTGAGCATTATAC